>WNWK01000192.1:80000-337500 GCA_009830355.1 Cherax destructor | reverse complement strand
ACCTAACTCAGCCATAGTTACCCTGGAAGGTACTCACCTAACCTAGCCATAGTTACCCTGGAAGGTACTCACCTAACTCAGCCATAGTTACTCTGGAAGGTACTCACCTAACTCAGCCATAGTTACTCTGGAAGGTACTCACCTAACTCAGCCATAGTTACCCCGTAAAACCGTAATAAGGAGTGAATGTGGAATGAGGCGGCTGACTGGGAAGTAATGTGGGTCACACCACAGCTTCAAGAGCAGGTACGGCAGAGGCGGGACCAGGAGCTGAAAGTTATCCCCGTGATAACACAACCCAACTGTTTGTACTATGTTATCCTGGATTACTGGATTATCCTAGCCTATAATACTAGCCTTCTATAATGCTAGCCTTCTATAATACTAGCCTTCTATAATGCTAGCCTTCTATAATGCTAGCCTTCTATAATGCTAGCCTTCTATAATGCTAGCCTTCCATAATACTAGCCT
Source organism: Cherax destructor (assembly GCA_009830355.1). Lineage (NCBI taxonomy): Eukaryota > Metazoa > Arthropoda > Malacostraca > Decapoda > Parastacidae > Cherax > Cherax destructor. The sequence continues at coordinate 337,029 of WNWK01000192.1, read as the reverse complement.
TCTATAATACTAGCCTTCTATAATACTAGCCTTCTATAATGCTAGCCTTCTATAATACTAGCCTTCTATAATGCTAGCCTTCCATAATACTAGCCTTCTATAATACTAGCCTTCTATAATACTAGCCTTCTATAATGCTAGCCTTCTATAATACTAGCCTTCTATAATGTTAGCCTTCCATAATACTAGCCTTCTATAATGCTAGCCTTCTATAATGCTAGCCTTCTATAATACTAGCCTTCTATAATGCTAGCCTTCCATAATACTAGCCTTCTATAATGCTAGCCTTCTATAATGCTAGCCTTCTATAATACTAGCCTTCTATAATGCTAGCCTTCCATAATACTAGCCTTCTATAATGCTAGCCTTCTATAATACTAGCCTTCTATAATACTAGCCTTCTATAATACTAGCCTTCTATAATGCTAGCCTTCTATAATGCTAGCCTTCTATAATACTAGCCTTCTATAATACTAGCCTTCTATAATGCTAGCCTTCTATAATACTAGCCTTCTATAATACTAGCCTTCTATAATACTAGCCTTCTATAATGCTAGCCTTCTATAATACTAGCCTTCTATAATACTAGCCTTCTATAATACTAGCCTTCTATAATACTAGCCTTCTATAATGCTAGCCTTCTATAATACTAGCCTTCTATAATACTAGCCTTCTATAATACTAGCATTCTATAATGCTAGCATTCTATAATGCTAGCTTTCTATAATAGTACACTATAATGCTAGCCTTCTATAATAGTACACTATAATGTTAGCCTTCTATAACAGTAGACTATAATGCTAGCCTTCTATAATAGTACACTATAATGTTAGCCTTCTATAACAGTAGACTATAATGCTAGCCTTCTATAATAGTACACTATAATGCTAGCCTTCTATAATAGTAGACTGTAATGCTAGCCTTCTATAATAGTACACTATAATGCTAGCCTTCTATAACAGTAGACTATAATGGTAGCCTTCTATAATAGTAGACTGTAATGTTAGCCTTCTATAATAGTACACTATAATGTTAGCCTTCTATAACAGTAGACTATAATGCTAGCCTTCTATAATAGTACACTATAATGTTAGCCTTCTATAACAGTAGACTATAATGCTAGCCTTCTATAATAGTAGACTATAATGCTAGCCTTCTATAACAGTAGACTATAATGCTAGCCTTCTATAACAGTAGACTATAATGCTAGCCTTCTATAACAGTAGACTATAATGCTAGCCTTCTATAATAGTACACTATAATGTTAGCCTTCTATAACAGTAGACTATAATGCTAGCCTTCTATAACAGTAGACTATAATGCTAGCCTTCTATAATAGTACACTATAATGTTAGCCTTCTATAACAGTAGACTATAATGCTAGCCTTCTATAACAGTAGACTATAATGCTAGCCTTCTATAACAGTAGACTATAATGTTAGCCTTCTATAACAGTAGACTATAATGCTAGCCTTCTATAATAGTAGACTGTAATGCTAGCCTTCTATAACAGTAGACTATAATGCTAGCCGTCTATAATGTTAGTTGTCTATTACGCTAGCATTCTCATGTTTATCATATATTTTCGTAATATCAAAGATGAGTTGGGCCTCAGGGTGAGTGAACCTACGGTGACTAATATAAATATAAAACCCATCAGGGTTTACAGAGTCCCCGCGCGCGCACACACACACAGGCGGGTCGAGGAGCTGAGTCTCGACCCTTGCAACCACAATTAGGTGAGTACACACATGATAACGACATATAAAATACTGTGAAGAATTGACAAGATAGACAGGGACAGGATGTTTGAGGGGTGGGACACAGCAACCAGAGGTGGGACACAGCAACCAGGGGTGGGACACAGCAACCAGGGGTGGGACACAGCAACCAGGGGTGGGACACAACAACCAGGGGTGGGACACAGCAACCAGGGGTGGGACACAGCAACCAGGGGTGGGACACAGCAACCAGGGGTGGGACACAACAACCAGGGTGGGACACAGCAACCAGGGTGGGACACAGCAACCAGGGGTGGGACACAGCAACCAGGGGTGGGACACACAACCAGGGGTGGGACACAGCAACCAGGGGTGGGACACAGCAACCAGGGGTGGGACACAGCAACCAGGGGTGGGACACAGCAACCAGGGGTGGGACACAGCAACCAGGGGTGGGACACAGCAACAAGGGTGGGACACAGCAACCAGGGGTGGGACACAGCAACAGGTGGGACACAGCACAGGGGTGGGACACAGCAACCAGGGGTGGGACACAGCAACAAGGGTGGGACACAGCAACCAAGGGGTGGGACACAGCAACAAGGGGTGGGACACAGCAACCAGGGGTGGGACACAGCAACCAGGGTGGGACACAGCAACCAGGGGTGGGACACAGCAACAAGGGGTGGGACACAGCAACCAGGGGTGGGACACAGCAACAAGGGTGGGACACAGCAACCAGGGGTGGGACACAGCAACCAGGGTGGGACACAGCAACCAGGGGTGGGACACAGCAACCAGGGGTGGGACACAGCAACCAGGGGTGGGACACAGCAACCAGGGGTGGGACACAGCAACCAGGGTGGGACACAGCAACCAGGGGTGGGACACAGCAACCAGGGGTGGGACACAGCAACCAGGGGTGGGACACAGCAACCAGGGTGGGACACAGCAACCAGGGTGGGACACAGCAACCAGGGTGGGACACAGCAACAAGGGTGGGACACAGCAACCAGGGTGGGACACAGCAACCAGGGGTGGGACACAGCAACCAGGGGTGGGACACAGCAACCAGGGGTGGGACACAGCAACCAGGGTGGGACACAGCAACCAGGGTGGGACACAGCAACCAGGGGTGGGACACAGCAACCGGGGGTGGGACACAGCAACCAGGGTGGGACACAGCAACAGGGGTGGAACACAGCAACAAGGGTGGGACACAGCAACCAGGGGTGGGACACAGCAACAAGGGGTGGACACAGCAACCAGGGGTGGGACACAGAAACCAGGGTGGGACACAGCAACCAGGGGTGGGACACAGCAACCAGGGTGGGACACAGCAACAAGGGGTGGGACACAGCAACAGGGGTGGGACACAACAACCAGGGGTGGGACACAGCAACCAGGGTGGGACACAGCAACCAGGGGTGGGACACACAACCAGGGGTGGGACACAGCAACCAGGGTGGGACACAGCAACCAGGGGTGGGACACAGCAACAAGGGGTGGGACACAGCAACCAGGGGTGGGACACAGCAACCAGGGGTGGGACACAGCAACCAGGGGTGGGACACAGCAACCAGGGTGGGACACAGCAACCAGGGGTGGGACACAGCAACCAGGGGTGGGACACACAACAAGGGGTGGGACACAGCAACAAGGGTGGGACACACAACCAGGGTGGGACACAGCAACCAGGGTGGGACACAGCAACCAGGGGTGGGACACAACAACAAGGGGTGGGACACAGCAACAAGGGGTGGGACACAGCAACCAGGGTGGGACACAGCAACAAGGGGTGGGACACAGCAACCAGGGTGGGACACAGCAACCAGGGTGGGACACAACAACCAGGGATGGGACACAGCAACCAGGGTGGGACACAACAACCAGGGTGGGACACAGCAACCAGGGGTGGGACACAGCAACAAGGGGTGGGACACAGCAACCAGGGGTGGGACACAGCAACCAGGGGTGGGACACAGCAACCAGGGGTGGGACACAGCAACCAGGGGTGGGACACAGCAACCAGGGGTGGGACACAGCAACAAGGGGTGGGACACAGCAACCAGGGGTGGGACACAGCAACCAGGGGTGGGACACAGCAACCAGGGTGGGACACAGCAACCAGGGTGGGACACAGCAACAAGGGTGGGACACAGCAACCAGGGGTGGGACACAGCAACCAGGGGTGGGACACAGCAACCAGGGGTGGGACACAGCAACCAGGGGTGGGACACAGCAACCAGGGGTGGGACACAGCAACCAGGGGTGGGACACAGCAACCAGGGGTGGGACACAGCAACAAGGGGGTGAGGACACAGCAACCAGGGGTGGGACACAGCAAGCCAGGGGTGGGACACAGCAACAAGGGGTGGGACACAGCAACAAGGGGTGGGAGACAGCAACAAGGGGTGGGACACAGCAACAAGGGGTGGGACACAGCAACAAGGGGTGGGACACAGCAACAAGGGGTGGGACACAGCAACAAGGGTGGGACACAGTAACAAGGGTGGGACACAGCAACAAGGGGTGGGACACAGCAACAAGGGGTGGGACACAGCAACAAGGGGTGGGATACAGCAACAAGGGGTGGGACACAGCAACAAGGGGTGGGACACAGCAACAAGGGGTGGGACACAGCAACAAGGGGTGGGACACAGCAACAAGGGGTGGGACACAGCAACAAGGGGTGGGACACAGCAACAAGGTGTCACAGTGCCTGCTTGAAGACAGCCAGGGGTTTGTTGGTAATCCCCCTGATGTATGCTGGGAGGCAGTTGAACAATCTTGGGCCCCTGACACTTATTGTGTTGTCCCTCAACGTGCTAGTGGCACCCCTGCTCTTCATTGGGGGGAAATGGAAGTTGAAGACTCAAATGAGTCACATGGATGTTATTGGGGCCTCAGAAGAAGATTCCTCACGGAAAAAACTTGGATTTAGAGAGGGAAAATCCTGTCTCACAATTTTGCTGGAATTCCACAGTAGAGTCACAGAGATAAAAGAATTAAGAGAGGCTCGGGTGGACTGCATGTTCACGGGTTGCAGGAGAGAATTTGATACAGGACTACACTAGACGTTAGTCCAGATCTAAAATTAATAGCTAGGATAAAAGAGAGAGTATTGCAGTGAGTCAGGGAGTAACTAAATGACAGAAGACGGAGTAACAGTAAAGGATGAGACAGAGAGTAATGAGCGGGGTTCCTCAAGGATCAGTATTAGGACTAGTAATGTTACTCATGTAAGTGCACAACCTACCAGAGGGGATTGAGTCTTATGTTCCACTGTTTCTGATGATACAAAACTAGTGAAAATAATATAAAGAGGAGAGGAGAGTGATAAACCAGAGAGAAACCTCAGCAGACTACAGATGTAGTCAAACAAGTGGCTTACCTGCCTAGCTACCTCGAGTTTTATCTTTACAAATGAAAGATCATGTGAACTGGAGGAGAGGGAAGACCGGACACAAAGTACAGTGTGGGCTAAGAGAAGCTGAAAATATCAGAGAGTATAAAGGACCTGAGGGCCAATATAACGCCTATCATATCGCCAGAATTACACATAAACCGTATAACATGAGCGGTGTAAGGCAGAGTATCAGACCTCACAACAACATTGAGGAAGTCACCTGTAGTTGCCTCCGGAAGTTACTGCACCTGCGGCCTGCTCCCTCCAGAATCTAACAAGTGCTGATTATGATATATTTTTCTCGTCTACGTTCCAAAGAGTACTGTTAGAGAGATTTCCAGTGCTCCCAGTAATCTAGATGCTTTACTGAGACTGTGAGAGTTGTGAAGGTTCTCTGTACATTTTCCAGTTCTGTAGTTTAGCTTGCCTTGAAATAGGCCGTTAATTTGCATCAGTCAGTAATACAACTTATAGAGAACAAGAGGGATTTAATGAATGTCATCATATGGGCCTGGTGTATCTTGTTTCGAAAGTTCTACTTATCCAACTCATCATTTTCCTTGCAGTTGTGGCAACATTGTTTTGCTCCTTGAACGTGACATCTGATATTATGACTCCCAGGTCCCTCACGTTAGATTTGCGTTCTGTTGAGTGATGTGAGTTTGTCCTCTACTCCGATCTTGTTATTTCCTAACGCAGTAACTGAAACGTGTCCTCATTGGACATCATATTGTTGTCAGTGGCCCATTGGAAGACTTGTGTGATATCAACTTGAAGGCTCTCCGCTGTTCCTTGCATGGATGCCACTCCCCTGCAAATTTTAGCAAAGGATGATACAGTGCTATGGTTTATGTCCCTTCCTATGTCAAATAGACAGAACTCTTCGCAGTAGCAGTCCTTGATTTTACTGTTTACTATTACTCTCTGTGTTCTATTAGTTAGCAATTTAAATATACATCTACCCCTCTGTCCAGTTATTGTGTTTGCTATCATTTTGTACACAATTACTCCATAGTTGTACATGTCAAAGACTTTACAAAGTCAGTGTTCATTACATGTACATTTAGCTTGTCTTTCAGTGCATCAGACCATGTCGTAATGATCCAGCAATTGCAAGAGGCAGGAGCGACCTGTTCCAAACCCTTGCTGACCTGGGTTGTGCAACGGCTGCGATTCCATATGACTGACATTATTGTTTTTTCTTAAATACTCTCAAAGATCTTGATAATGTTGGACGTCAGCACTATTGGTCTATACTTTTTCCCATTGCTCTCCTGCCTTCTTTGTAAGAATGGGTCTATATCAGTGATTTTTGGAAGGTTTGTGAGATGACTCCAGTGTCCAGGCTGCTTCAAGACAGAAATCTTCAGAACTCTATATACAACACATGTAAGACCAGTCATTGATTACACAGCCCCAGCATGGAGCCCACACTTGGTCAAGCACATGAAGAAGGAAGAATCGACCCCCACAAACAAAACTTAGTGAATACACACAATACTGACTCAGGGCTACAAAGACGATATATATATATATATATATATATATATATATATATATATATATATATATATATATATATAATAGGTAAATCAGAGATATTTTTTACATACGTCCGTGAAGAGCAGCAACCCGTGAGTGGGTGATTCAGTGGTAGTTGGTGGAGGTGGGGAGGATGAGTGGGAGACGGTAAGTGGGGTTGAGGGTGGCAGGGCAGTTGAGAGAGGATAGGGCGGGTAGGAGAGGGTGGGGAGGGTAAGAGAGGGTGGGTGGTTCTGACATAGTGGGCAGAGAAGAACTGGGTGGGGATGTGGAGAGTATGAGGGTGGGTGAGTGAGCGCGTGGGAGAGAGAACAGGTGAGGTGGGAGAAAGGGTGGGTGAGAGGGTGGGATAGTGTGAGAAACTGGGAGAGAGGGTGGGTAAGAGGGTAGGTGAGAGGGTGAAAAAATGTGGGAGAGGGTGGGTGAGTGTGTGGGAGAGAGAAGGGGTGAGGATTGGAAGAAGGGTGGGTGAAGCTGGTGGGAGAGGGGGTGGGAGAGAGGGGGGAGAATTAGGAGGTGGGAAAAGGGGAGTTTCTAGAAAGATGATTATATCTTGGTAGAGCGTGGGAGAGTGGGAGAGTGGGAGAGTGGGAGAGTGGGAGAGTGGGAGAGTGGGAGAGACGCACACACACACACACACACACACACTAACACACACATATATGGAGAGAGAGAGAGAGAGAGAGAGAGAGAGAGAGAGAGAGAGAGAGAGAGAGAGAGAGAAGGAACTCTGCTAACTTTATATAGAACTGATGCTATGAAGTATAATAATGAGAGAGAAAGATTTAATGCAGTTGTGAGGGAGGCTGCCGATATCCTGATATAGGTGATCACAAGAACTTAAGAACACGAGGAAGGAGGAACACTCCAACATGCTTATTGGCCCTTGTTAGGCAGGTCTAACTCACACACTCATGTAGGTGTTCAAACTACATTTCATGCTACATAAAGTTGTCAGTCGTCGCTTCAGTGACGTTGCTTGCGAGTTTCTTCCATTCATCCAAATCTCTGTTGTGAAAACTGTGGTTTCCTATATTCTTTCTAGGTTTAAATTTATCTATCTTGAAAATTTGAGTCGTTCCCTGGTTCATCAACGACTCCCTCCCAGGTCTGAGTCCAATGGAAATTAAACCTTTCTTTTTGTGGTACATCCTTTTGTACCCTGAAAAAGAAAGCTGGAAGAATTAGGCTCATTGTCATGGGAAAGACTCTTCGCTGCCTCATTTCTAAAGCAGCTATCAAAAGTATTGTCAGGGAGGCTGCCATGCTGATTCAAGCACAGCGCTTCTTTTTGGGTTCCTTCAAGGCAGCGAAGCAGCGGTTTATGCAGCAAGGCCCTGTGTTAATAACCTGCTTGAGGATAATGCTATATTAGAACTAGATTTCAAGAACGCATTTGATCTCCTGAAAAGAGAAAAGGTATTAAAACCATACAGACACACTAGTCCCTTTCATTTTGTTTCAGCTGGAGACAGCAAGGAGTCGAAGCCCCTGTTTGGGGAGCAGGGAATCGTTTCATGGGAAGGTGCTTCCCAAGGGGATCCTCTCACCCCATTTCTCTTCAGAGCTGTTAGAGAACTCACTATCAGCTGTGAACTGAACATCTGGTACCTGGATGATGGCATACTGGCAGGCACAAAGAAGTCATTTTTAGCAGACCTTAAATAGATGATTACACGAGGACAGACAATGAGACTCATTGCAAATGCAAAATCATCCCAGCCAACTGACAAGCAATCAATGCAGTGAGTTTTATACGTCCAGGTGTGTCAGCTGTTGCCTCGACCGATGCCATCCTGTCAGGACCTCCTCTTGGAACTGATGCTACTGACGTTTTCTTGAGGACAAACTGGACAATCTGAGGAGGATGGAACGACGAATCAACCATCGAGGTGCTCATGATACCCTGTACATTCTCAGAGAGTGGTTGAGTCTGCCCAGACAAACAGATTTCCAATGATGTTCATCCTTATACGGCAACCCAAAACTAACGGAGTGTGGCAGTCACATGAGGTCGATATTCACAAAGTACTCAACCTTACCCTAGAAGATGAGCATCGGGACTCAGCTACACTGCCAGTGTCAAGTATCACAGATAGCATTTTCTGCATTCCTGTCTTCGTGAGTAGCGTCTAATAAACTTATGGTAATGAATCTCCTTGAACACCTTACAGACAGTGTTGGGGTTCACGACCCAGTGCTCATTAGTGGAGCCAGACAAAGACTAGTTTCCTCTAATAATTACAAACAGTCGCACTGGGATACCTCGAATATAGTATATGGAAACAAACTTGTAATGCTGATTAAATTTATTGTATTTTCTAGACATGGAACTCGCTTAAGGACAGAGACAGAATTTGCCTCCTGTGAGCGAGTTCTTCATGCTGACGATTATCTCTTGTTCATCCCTAGATCCTTCCCAGACACGAGCCTCGACCTGCTGATAATTCGTGTTGTCGTTACAATCTGTGTTGTTGCGCTGGTCCTCACCCAACACAGGGTATCTGCCAAACCTTTTCGGGCACCATGGTCTTGTTTTCCAAAAATCTGAGGGAAAGATTGCAAGGCGTGAAGGTAAGTAAGTTTATTTAGGCATAGGTACATATAAGTACAATTATCATACATAATGTAAATTACTTAGGATATCATCCAAAAAGTCAAAGTAACTTCTTTGCACTGGGATCCTTGTTAAGAATAACACTAAGAGAAGCCTCGCAACAACTGTATACTCAGCAATATGGGAGCTGCCTCAATTGTGTAGATCCAATGGCATCCTAAAGCGTCAAAATCAAATTAGTGTCCAAACTTAGACAGGTGATAACTAGGTGGTGTGGACCACACCTGCACATCCACACTGGCTGACACTTGTGTCTAGTAGTGCAGCTGACACCTTCAGTGTGTCTTAAAAGTCTAGAGAGAACAGTGAACTTGTTCATCATTACATTTTGTTTCCAGTGTTTGTACATCCAATGAAAAGTAGGGGCGACATTGGTACACCAAGAGAAAACACAATAAGTGTCCGGGGCCCAAGACTGTTCAACAGCCTCCCACCAGCCATAAGGTAAATTAATAATAGACTCCTGGTTGACTTCAAGAAGGAGCTGGACGCATACTTAAAGTCGGTGCCGGATCAGCCGGGCTGTGGTTCGTGTGTTGGACTGCGTGCGGCTAACAGTAACAGCCTGGTTGATCAGGCCCTGATCCACCGGGAGGCCTGGTCGTGGACCGGGCCGGGGGGGCGTTGACCCCCGGAATACCCTCGACCAATATCCAAACACTGGATCCACATCCCTGAAGGATGTGTCACTGCTGCACCGTGTCACTGCTGCACCGTGTCACTGCTGCACCGTGTCACTGCTGCACCGTGTCACTGCTGCACCGTGTCACTGCTGCACCGTGTCACTGCTGCACAGTGTCACTGCTGCACCGTGTCACTGCTGCACCGTGTCACTGCTGCACCGTGTCACTGCTGCACCGTGTCACTGCTGCACAGTGTCACTGCTGCACCGTGTCACTGCTGCACCGTGTCACTGCTGCACCGGTCACTGCTGCACGTACTGCTGCACCGTGTCACTGCTGCACCGTGTCACTGCTGCACCGTGTCACTGCTGCACAGTGTCACTGCTGCACCGTGTCACTGCTGCACCGTGTCACTGCTGCACCGTGTCACTGCTGCACCGTGTCACTGCTTCAGGGTACCAGTGCTGCAGTGGTGATACCCGTGGCATCCTGGGTACGTGCTTCACCTCAGCGTCACCGGGGGCTACAGTCTTCACTATTAACAAATATATCAGTGAATTTCTTATATCCTGCATTTTGTATTTTTATTAATCATCTTGTATCATCATTGTATTCTATTATATATATATATATATATATATATATATATATATATATATATATATATATATATATATATATATATATATAAAAATATATATATATATATATATAATATATATAGAGTAGAAATAAGAGAGAGAAGAGAGAGGGCAGATTATAAGAGAGAGAGTGAGAGAGAGATGAAGGTGAGATGGGAGTTGAAGAAGAGAGGAGTGAGAGAGTGAGAGGGGGAAGAGGGAGGGTGAGGACTGGGATGGAGAGAGGGGAGGAGGAGGAGGGAGAGGGAGAGGGGGGAGGAGGGTGGGGAGGGGGAGAGGAGGGAGGGGAGGAGGAGGGGGACGGGAGGAGGAGGGGACAGGGAGGAGGAGGGGGACGGGGAAGGAGGGGACGGAGGGGGGAGGAGGAGAGGAAGGAGGGAGAAGAGGAGAGGGGAGGAGGAGTGAGGGGGAGGCGGAAGAAGGAGGAGGATGAGAGAGGGGGAGGTGAACACTGGGAGGTGACGGGAGGGGACAGGGAGGGAAAGGGAGGGAAGGAGGTGAAACGGAGGGAACACTGGTACTGGATAGGAAGGACGGAGGAGGAGAGAGTGGGAGTAAACTGTGAGGAATGAATGGTTAAGTGTGAACAGGAGGATGAAAGTGGAGTGTTGAACCTGGAGTGTTGAACACTGTGGAGTGTTGAACACTGTGTAGTGTTGAACACGTGTAGTGTTGAACACTGTGATAGTGTTGAACACTGTGTAGTGTTGAACACTGTGTAGTGTTGAACACGTGATAGTGTTGAACACTGTGTGTGTTGAACACGTGGTAGTGTTGAACACTGTGTTAGTGTTGAACACTGTGGTAGTGTTGAACACTGTGGTAGTGTTGAACACTGTGGTAGTGTTGAACACTGTGGTAGTGTTGAACACTGTGATAGTGTTGAACACTGTGATAGTGTTGAACACTGTGGTAGTGTTGAACACTGTGATAGTGTTGAACACTGTGTTAGTGTTGAACACTGTGGTAGTGTTGAACACTGTGATAGTGTTGAACACTGTGGTAGTGTTGAACACTGTGGTAGTGTTGAACACTGTGTTAGTGTTGAACACTGATTTGCACTGTTGAGTGATTGAACACTGGAGTGTGCTAGTGTTGAACACTGTGGTTGACACGGTGTTGAACACTGTGTGTTGACATGTGTTAGGAACACTGTGTAGTGTTGAACACTGTGATAGTGTTGAACACTGTGGTAGTGTTGAACACTGTGGTAGTGTTGAACACTGTGTTAGTGTTGAACACTGTGGTGAGTGTTGGAACACTGTGGTAGTGTTGAACACTGTGGTAGTGTTGAACACTGTGTTAGTGTTGAACACTGTGGTAGTGTTGAACACTGTGGTGTGAACACTGTGAGTGTGAACACTGTGTTAGTGTTGAACACTGTGGTAGTGTTGAACACTGTGGAGTGTTGAACACTGTGGTAGTGTTGAACACTGTAGGTGAAACTGTGATTGAACACTGGGTGTAAAGTAAGTTGAACACTGTGGTAGTGTTGAACACTGTGGAGTGTTGAACACTGTGGTAGTGTTGAACACTGTGGTGGACAGTGTTAGGAACACTGTGGTAGTGTTGAACACTGTGTAGTGTTGAACACTGTGGTAGTGTTGAACACTGTGTAGTGCTTGGAACACTGTGTAGTGTTGAACACTGTGGTAGGAACTGTGATGTGAACACTGTTTAGTGTTGAAAAGTGGTGTTGAACACTGTGATAGTGTTGAACACTGTGGTAGTGTTGAACACTGTGGTGCTTTAGTGTTGAACACTGTGTTAGTGTTGAACACTGTGGTAGTGTTGAACACTGTGGTAGTGTTGAACACTGTGGTAGTGTTGAACACTGTGATAGTGTTGAACACTGTGATAGTGTTGAACACTGTGGTAGTGTTGAACACTGTGATAGTGTTGAACACTGTGTTAGTGTTGAACACTGTGGTAGTGTTGAACACTGTGATAGTGTTGAACACTGTGGTAGTGTTGAACACTGTGGTAGTGTTGAACACTGTGGTAGTGTTGAACACTGTGTTAGTGTTGAACACTGTGTTAGTGTTGAACACTGTGGTAGTGTTGAACACTGTGGTAGTGTTGAACACTGTGGTAGTGTTGAACACTGTGATAGTGTTGAACACTGTGATAGTGTTGAACACTGTGGTAGTGTTGAACACTGTGATAGTGTTGAACACTGTGTTAGTGTTGAACACTGTGGTAGTGTTGAACACTGTGATAGTGTTGAACACTGTGGTAGTGTTGAACACTGTGGTAGTGTTGAACACTGTGTTAGTGTTGAACACTGTTTTAGTGTTGAACACTGTGTTAGTGTTGAACACTGTGGTAGTGTTGAACACTGTGGTAGTGTTGAACACTGTGTTAGTGTTGAACACTGTGGTAGTGTTGAACACTGTGGTAGTGTTGAACACTGTGGTAGTGTTGAACACTGTGTTAGTGTTGAACACTGTGGTAGTGTTGAACACTGTGGTAGTGTTGAACACTGTGGTAGTGTTGAACACTGTGTTAGTGTTGAACACTGTGGTAGTGTTGAACACTGTGGTAGTGTTCAACACTGTGATAGTGTTGAACACTGTGGTAGTGTTGAACACTGTGGTAGTGTTGAACACTGTGGTAGTGTTGAACACTGTGGTAGTGTTCAACACTGTGATAGAGGTGCCATGTGGCACTCATGTGTGGAGGTGTCATGTGGCACTCATGTGGAGGTGCCATGTGGCACTCATGTGTGGAGGTGCCATGTGGCACTCATGTGTGGAGGTGCCATGTGGCACTCATGTGTGGAGGTGCCATGTGGCACTAATGTGTGGAGGTGTCATGTGGCACTCATGTGTGGAGGTGTCATGTGGCACTCATGTGTGGAGGTGCCATGTGGCACTCATGTATGGAGGTGCCATGTGGCAATCATGTGTGGAGGTGCCATGTGGCACTCATGTGTGGAGGTGCCATGTGGCAATCATGTGTGGAGGTGCCATGTGGCACTCATGTGTGGAGGTGCCATGTGGCACTCATGTGTGGAGGTGCCATGTGGCACTCATGTGTGGAAGTGCCATGTGGCACTCATGTGAATGTCCAGTCAGTCACCTGATGCATGAAGTTGTTGTCAGACTTACTGTGTGTGTATATTCCGATGTCTAGCTGTTGCATGTATGCTTCCACTTGTTCAAATAGTCATTACTTGGTCTCAGCGTAGTTCGAGCACTCTTGCTTAGTATTCTTAGAGGCTTCAGTTACTGGTCTGGAGATCCAGCTTCTAGTATTCTTAGAGGCTTCAGTTACTGGTCTGAGATCTAGCTCAGTATTCTTAGAGGTTCCAGTTACTAGTCTGGAGTCCAGCTTCTAGTATTCTTGGAGGCTTCAGTTACTGGTCTGGAGATCTAGCTTCTAGTATTCTTAGAGGCTTCAGTTACTGGTCTGGAGATCCAGCTTCTAGTATTCTTGGAGGCTTCAGTTACTGGTCTGGAGATCTAGCTTCTAGTATTCTTAGAGGCTTCAGTTACTGGTCTGAGATCCAGCTTCTAGTATTCTTGAGGCTTCAGTTACTGGTCTGAGATCTAGCTTCAGTATTCTTGAGCTCAGTTACTGGTCTGGAGATCCAGCTTCTAGTATTCTTGGAGGCTTCAGTTACTGGTCTGGAGATCTAGCTTCTAGTATTCTTGGAGGCTTCAGTTACTGGTCTGGAGATCCAGCTTCTAGTATTCTTGGAGACTTCAGTTACTGGTCTGGAGATCTAGCTTCTAGTATTCTTGGAGGCTTCAGTTACTGGTCTGGAGATCTAGCTTTTAGTATTCTTGGAGGCTTCAGTTACTGGTCTGGAGATCTAGCTTCTAGTATTCTTGGAGGCTTCAGTTACTGGTCTGGAGATCCAGCTTCTAGTATTCTTGGAGGCTTCAGTTACTGGTCTGGAGATCTAGCTTCTAGTATTCTTGGAGGCTTCAGTTACTGGTCTGGAGATCCAGCTTCTAGTATTCTTGGAGGCTTCAGTTACTGGTCTGGAGATCTAGCTTCTAGTATTCTTGGAGGCTTCAGTTACTGGTCTGGAGATCCAGCTTCTAGTATTCTTGGAGGCTTCAGTTACTGGTCTGGAGATCTAGCTTCTAGTATTCTTGGAGGCTTCAGTTACTGGTCTGGAGATCAGTTTCTAGTATTCTTGGAGGCTTCAGTTACTGGTCTGGAGATCTAGCTTCTAGTATTCTTGGAGGCTTCAGTTACTGGTCTGGAGATCCAGCTTCTAGTATTCTTGGAGGCTTCAGTTACTGGTCCGGAGATCTAGCTTCTAGTATTCTTGGAGGCTTCAGTTACTGGTCTGGAGATCCAGCTTCTAGAATTCTTGGAGGCTTCAGTTACTGGTCTGGAGATCCAGCATCTAGTATTCTTGGAGGCTTCAGTTACTGGTCTGAGATCCAGCTTTAGTATTCTTGGAGGCTTCAGTTACTGGTCTGGAGATCCAGCTTCTAGTATTCTTGGAGGCTTCAGTTACTGGTCTGGAGATCTAACTTCTAGTATTCTTGGAGGCTTCAGTTATTGGTCTGGAGATCCAGTTCTAGTATTCTTGAGGCTTCAGTTACTGGTCTGGAGATCCAGCTTCTAGTATTCTTGGAGGCTTCAGTTACTGGTCTGGAGATCCAGCTTCTAGTATTCTTGGAGGCTTCAGTTACTGGTCTGGAGATCTAGCTTCTAGTATTCTTGGAGGCTTCAGTTACTGGTCTGGAGATCCAGCTTCTAGAATTCTTGGAGGCTTCAGTTACTGGTCTGGAGATCCAGCATCTAGTATTCTTGGAGGCTTCAGTTACTGGTCTGGAGATCCAGCTTTTAGTATTCTTGGAGGCTTCAGTTACTGGTCTGGAGATCCAGCTTCTAGTATTCTTGGAGGCTTCAGTTACTGGTCTGGAGATCTAACTTCTAGTATTCTTGGAGGCTTCAGTTATTGGTCTGGAGATCCAGCTTCTAGTATTCTTGGAGGCTTCAGTTACTGGTCTGGAGATCCAGCTTCTAGTATTCTTGGAGGCTTCAGTTACTGGTCTGGAGATCCAGCATCTAGTATTCTTGGAGGCTTCAGTTACTGGTCTGGAGATCTAACTTCTAGTATTCTTGGAGGCTTCAGTTACTGGTCTGGAGATCCAGCTTCTAGTATTCTTGGAGGCTTCAGTTACTGGTCTGGAGATCCAGCTTCTAGTATTCTTGGAGGCTTCAGTTACTGGTCTGAAGATCCAGGAAGACACAGATCTGGACGGTAACTGATATTTTTTTTGTGTATTATGGTTAAGTGTAGAGTATATTGCTGTGGTATTAGGCTGGTGTTGGTGTCACTGAGCAAGTAGGTGCAGACTCCTAGTTACCAGCACTGTAGTCAGAGAAGACAGCCTTCATTACCTAACTTAACCCAACCTAAGTCCCACACCCCGCACCTCAGCTTCCTACTTCATTCTTCACCAGTCCACTAAGAGGCTCAGAGCTTACTCTCCTACACTGCAACTTTATCAACGGAAGCTTGTTCTGTTGTATGTCTCTCAGTGTCGTCAAGACAGGTTGTGTCTCAGTGTCGTCAAGACAGGTTGTGTCTCAGTGTCGTCAAGACAGGCTGTGTCTCAGTGTCGTCAAGACAGGTTGTGTCTCAGTGTCGTCAAGACAGGTTGTGTCTCAGTGTCGTCAAGACAGGCTGTGTCTCAGTGTCGTCAAGACAGGTTGTGTCTCAGTGTCGTCAAGACAGGTTGTGTCTCAGTGTCGTCAAGACAGGTTGTGTCTCAGTGTCGTCAAGACACGTTGTATCTCAGTGACGTCAAGACAGGTTGTGTCTCAGTGTCGTCAAGACAGGTTGTGTCTCAGTGTCGTCAAGACAGGTTGTGTCTCAGTGTCGTCAAGACAGGTTGTGTATCAGTGTCGTCAAGACAGGTTGTGTCTCAGTGTCGTCAAGACAGGTTGTGTCTCAGTGTCGTCAAGACAGGTGTCTCAGTGTCGTCAAGACAGGTTGTGTCTCAGTGTCGTCAAGACAGGTTGTGTCTCAGTGTCGTCAAGACAGTGTCTTCAAGACAGTCGTCAAGACAGTGTCTTCAAGACAGTCGTCAAGACAGTGTCGTCAAGACAGTCGTCAAGACAGTGTCGTCAAGACAGTGTCGTCAAGACAGGTTGTGTCTCAGTGTCGTCAAGACAGGTTGTGTCTCAGTGTCGTCAAGACAGGTTGTGTCTCAGTGTCGTCAAGACAGTGTCGTCAAGACAGTGTCGTCAAGACAGTGTCGTCAAGACAGTCGTCAAGACAGTGTCCTCAAGACAGTGTCGTCAAGAAAGTGTCGTCAAGACAGTCGTCAAGACAGTGTCTTCAAGACAGTCGTCAAGACAGTGTCTTCAAGACAGTCGTTAAGACAGTGTCTTCAAGACAGTCGTCAAGACAGCTGACTGTCGTGTGCAACTCTTTAGTTTGTCCATAATTATTTATTTATATTTGTATTAGTTTTGATTAACACCTATTTTTTATTTGAGTTAGTATTATTTATTAAAGATATTCAGTCATTTGATTTCTTTTTTATCGTGATTAATATTCCATCTTGAGACCTGGTCTGGGACCGCGTCGCGGGGGCGCTGACCTCCGGAAGCGACTCCAGGTACCCTCCAGGTACTTTTCTGAAGGGAAAAGCTCAATGTTCTCTTTCCACTGACATTCCCTCTGTCGTGACACCACCTACCAAACTGTTGGTTAGATAGTTAACCTGCCGGCCTACAGTACCACTGGGTACGTCATCAGACCCAATTTGGAGACCGCTGAGCCGGCCTTACTGAGAGTGTTCACCAGACTGACTCACGGAGTACACCTGAAGGTGACACCTGCTGACTTAGTTCCTCGCAGGCTTCTGTAGCAGACCTCACGGACCTGTGGGTCTCTCTCACCTCTGTCTGTTGACTTCAGTTCCTCGCTGGCTTCTGTTACCTACGAGTCTCACCTTAGTGTGTTGTTACCCGGTGAGTGTTGTAGTGTCAGGTGACAAGGAAGTGTCATGGGACACGATGGAGTGTCATGACATTGGGATTGGCAGTGCCGTAAGACACCAGAAGACTGCCATGACATATGACACTGAGGCGCTATAGGGTCATGACGATTTACTTTTATAATTATTTGTGATTGTGTATGCGATATATCTATACCAAAGATAAGAGTAGGAGTTAGACTCCTTTTCCTTTTTATGCAAAATATTTTTATAGTAAAGATTATAAATTTTAGTGTTTATTTTGTAATCCCGAACTCTCCCATGTTACTACACTGATAACAGGCAATTATAATACACTCTACCAGTTTGGAGATGTTTTTATAAGAGACCCAGTGTTTGTAATACCCAGTGACACCACCCAGTGACACCACCCAGTGCGTAGGCAGTAAATGTTAGTCAGTATGTGGCTTTCTCAACCTCCTGAGTTGTCTTGTTTCTTAATAATGTACACAGCTTTCCTGGCACCTCTCTCATCTGTCCAAGTATTACCAGGTTTCTTGTATCAGTATTACCTGGCATCTTGTCAGTAATATCTGGCATCTTCTTGTGTCGGTATTAAATGGTATCTTTTAGTCCCAGTATAAACTGGTATCTTCTAGTCCCAGTATTAACTGGTATCTTCTGATTCCAGTATCAACCGGTATCTTCTGGTCCAAGTATCAACCGGTATCTTCTGGTCCCAGTATCAACCGGTATCTTCTGGTCCCAGTATCAACCGGTATCTTCTGGTCCCAGTATCAACCGGTATCTTCTGGTCCAAGTATCAACCGGTATCTTCTGATTCCAGTATCAACCGGTATCTTCTGGTCCCAGTATCAACCGGTATCTTCTGGTCCCAGTATCAACCGGTATCTTCTGGTCCCAGTATCAACCGGTATCTTCTGGTCCCAGTATCAACCGGTATCTTCTGGTCCCAGTATCAACCGGTATCTTCTGGTTCCAGTATCAACCGGTATCTTCTGGTCCCAGTATCAACCGGTATCTTCTGGTCCCAGTATCAACCGGTATCTTCTGGTCCCAGTATCAACCGGTATCTTCTGGTCCCAGTATGAACCGGTATCTTCTGGTCCCAGTATCAACCGG
Source organism: Cherax destructor (assembly GCA_009830355.1). Classification (NCBI taxonomy): domain Eukaryota; kingdom Metazoa; phylum Arthropoda; class Malacostraca; order Decapoda; family Parastacidae; genus Cherax; species Cherax destructor. The sequence continues at coordinate 318,416 of WNWK01000192.1, read as the reverse complement.
TATCTTCTGGTCCCAGTATCAACCGGTATCTTCTGGTCCCAGTATCAACCGGTATCTTCTGGTCCCAGTATCAACCGGTATCTTCTGATTCCAGTATCAACCGGTATCTTCTGGTCCCAGTATCAACCGGTATCTTCTGGTCCCAGTATCAACCGGTATCTTCTGGTCCCAGTATCAACCGGTATCTTCTGGTCCCAGTATCAACCGGTATCTTCTGGTCCCAGTATCAACCGGTATCTTCTGGTCCCAGTATCAACCGGTATCTTCTGGTCCCAGTATCAACCGGTATCTTCTGGTCCCAGTATCAACCGGTATCTTCTGGTCCCAGTATCAACCGGTATCTTCTGGTCCCAGTATCAACCGGTATCTTCTGATTCCAGTATCAACCGGTATCTTCTGGTCCCAGTATCAACCGGTATCTTCTGGTCCCAGTATCAACCGGTATCTTCTGGTCCCAGTATCAACCGGTATCTTCTGGTCCCAGTATCAACCGGTATCTTCTGGTCCCAGTATCAACCGGTATCTTCTGGTCCCAGTATCAACCGGTATCTTCTGGTCCCAGTATCAATTATCATTGATCATCTATCAGTGTATGAATGGCCTTGTTGATACTGGTTGTGTTATTGCACTGGTGTTGAATACTTGCATTATGTGGTGGTGTTGGGAGATGCAGTGAAGCAGAGAGTGTAGTGCATAGCAATGGTAATGTTGAGTGCAGTGCATAGCAATGGTAATGTTGAGTGCAGTGCATAGCAATGGTAATGTTGAGTGCAGTGCATAGCAATGGTAATGTTGAGTGCAGTGCATAGCAATGGTAATGTTGAGTGCAGTGCATAGCAATGGTAATGTTGAGTGCAGTGGAGGGTTGGGTCGGTAGCCACAGGGAAAGTGATTGAGTAGGTAAGGGAGGAGTTGGAAGGAGGGGAGGGGTGATAGGTAAGGGAGTGGTAGCAGGTGAGAAAGGGGGTAGGAGGTATAGGAGGGGATAGGAGGTAAGGGAGGGGTAATAAGTTAGTTAAACCTGGTTGTTTCTTATATATCTTTATCGTCATCTCTGGTTCTCGCTGTAAAATCCTCGGCTTTGTTCTGTGACCTTTATTCTGAGATTAGTGGAGGAGAGTGTGTGTGCTGCTGTTTCCTCTCTCTCTCTCTCTCTCTCTCTCTCTCTCTCTCTCTCTCTCTCTCTTGGTGTCACCCATGGCCTCACTCTCACTCTGGTGTCATCTCTCTTCACTCTTCCTATATCTTTCCATTTTTATTTTCGTGTCTCACGTGGCTACTCCAGCTGTGTTTTCCTGGCCAATATCTCACTTCAGATTTTCATTCACCTGGACAATCTTAACCGTCTTTCCCTCCACCTCTCCCCAGTTCCTACATTACTATGCTGTCTCCCCCTCCATCTCTTCTCTCCCCAGTTCCTACATTACTATGCTGTCTCCCCTCCATCTCTTCTCTCCCCAGTTCCTACATTACTATGCTGTCTCCCCTCCATCTCTTCTCTCCCCAGTTCCTACATTACTATGCTGTCTCCCTCCATCTCTTCTCTCCCCAGTTCCTACATTACTATGCTGTCTCCCCTCCATCTCTTCTCTCCCCAGTTCCTACATTACTATGCTGTCTCCCTCCATCTCTTCTCTCCCCAGTTCCTACATTACTATGCTGTCTCCCCTCCATCTCTTCTCTCCCCAGTTCCTACATTACTATGCTGTCTCCCCCTCCATCTCTTCTCTCCCCAGTTCCTACATTACTATGCTGTCTCCCCCTCCATCTCTTCTCTCCCCAGTTCCTACATTACTATGCTGTCTCCCCTCCATCTCTTCTCTCCCAGTTCCTACATTACTATGCTGTCTCCCCTCCATCTCTTCTCTCCCCATCTCCTACATTATTATGCTGTCTCCCCTCCATCTCTTCTCTCCCCATCTTCTACATTATTATGCTGTCTCCCCCTCCATATCTTCTCTCCCCAGTTCCTTAATAATTATACTTACATTCCTTGTGGGAATTAATAATCATGGTTGGGAAGCAGCGAGTGCTTCCCCACCATGCCAAGATTTTCCGCATGTCACTTTGAAGACCCCTTCCATCGGTGGGTCTGGCCTGGCCCACGAGCATTCACTTAACCCATGACTGAAGAAGTACTTCCTAACATCTATGTGTTCATCGTCTTCAGCTGGCGGCTATGTTCCTTTCACCCTTCTCGAGAGGTACCTTGACGCTGGGAAAAGGCTCTTGATCCATGGAATTGAAGATTTCCTTCATTTCCTTTATCAGACTATGATTGCTTCTCATTCCCCATGTGCTGTATGTCTCGTATGGGTTTAGCGCTTCCCCATCAAAACAAGGGAAATAGTACCAGTATACCTGGAGAGGGTTTCGGGGGTCAACGCCCCCGCGGCCCGGTCTGTGACCAGACCTGTGGTGACACTTTTTAAATCGCTTGTGCTCTCTCGTTCAGAATATTCTTCAGTATTGATGACCCTGTCCAGGGAGGAAGAGAACGCCTTAAAGTCCTAAATATCTACTCACTAGAGCTGAGAGAGATACGTGGTAATATGTGCCTGGAAAGTATTTGAGGGCCTCGTCTCAAGTCTACACACTGCCATAACATCATACTGGAGTGAGGAATATGGAAGGAAGTGTAAAATAATCCCAGTGAAAAGCAGGGAACTGTGGATACAATAAAAAAAGCACTGTATCAACAACCGTGGACCAGACTATTCAACATCTTACCAGAAGATATCAGAAACACTGCTGAGAGAAGTGTAGAAGTCTTCAAGAGGAAACTAGACAAGTATTTTCACCAGGGGCCAGATCAACCAGATTGTAAGATATATGTGGGCCAGCGGGCCCTCGGTAGTAACTCCCTAGTTCCCCACGCGTCTGGTTCTTCACGTGGTTGTTTTTCTAGTAACTGTGTGGGGTTCAGACTGTCACTTAGAAACAGTGTTATCTTGATCTTTCTGGACGTCACTCCCAGGTTCTTGCTTTACTTTATCATGGCCTTTTTTTCATGCACTTGTCTATCTCTTGCTACTATATTTACTGCTGCTGCTGCTGCTGCTTCAGTTGCTGCTGCAGCTATACTGTATAACTCTGAGTACTTAAAGGTTATATGTGTGGGGTCGAAATTGAGCGTCCGAGATTTCTTTGACCAGCATCACGAATTTCTGGGATTTTGGGCCTTATCATATCTACTCTTGAGGCTGTGTATTGAATTTGTCTCCACCACTGCCTCATCCAAGTCGTTCCACTTTTCAACCATCCTGGAAGTGTTCAGCTTCCACCTGTGTCCCCGTGATGCTGGTCCTCTTAATTCCCTCTGTCTCAGTCTTCCCAAGACTTTGTAGATAGTAATCATGTCTCCCCTTGGTCTACTCTCCTCTGATGTTGTCAGGTTTATTTCCGCCAACCTCTCCACATAATGAATTCCTTTCAGTTCTGGTACTATCCTGGCAATGAACCTTAGAATATTTATTATCTTAATTATTTATTATCTTCAAGGTGTGGGCTCCATGCTGGGGCAGCATACTCAGTGATTGTCTAAAATACGTCACATACAAGATTCTGAAAGTTTCTTATTAAAAGATTCTGAATGCTATTCTAGAATTTGTCAATCTTGCATCTGCTGCTGCCGTTATACAATTATATTTCTGGCGATATGCTTGGTGTTTTACTCACCCCCAGGTCCTATCCACTAATATCTGCAGCTTCCTACCTCTGATCAGGTGTAGACGTGTGAATGGTTCATTACCTTTGTAATTTGTTCAGCTATCAAAACTCTGGGGGCGCAGTCCCTGGACCCATTATGTACCTGTAATGTTGAGATACAGTCCCTGGATCCATTATGTACCTCTGTAATCTTTTTGATTATCGCCCACGGGATGGGTATGGGGAGCAAAATAAATATATTAAACTTAACTCCTCCGCCCATGTTGTACTTTATCTGGTCTGTCTTCTACTCCAAAACGCATGACCCTGAATTCCCTGGGATTGAACTCGAGGAACAACTTGTTTGACCACATCTGTTGAAGTCTTGAGGTGATACATAAATACCCCGCACACAGAAGAGAGGAAAGCTGACGTCGACGTTTCGGTCTGTCTTGCACAATTCACAAGTCACACTGACAGAAGGGAGTGAGTGAGACAGTATATATAGGCGAGGAGGACAGGGACGGGAGAAAGAGAGGAAGAACAAGAAGTGGTAAAGCTGATAGTTGTAATAGTAGTGGCAGTAGAAAGTAGGGGGGTGATAGTTTACCCCCCCCTTACTTCTGACTTATGAATGATCCAAGTCAGACCGAAACGTCGTTATAACCTTTTCTCTCTTCTGAGCGGGTTATTGTGTGTTGTTCCAGTATTGTGCCTTTGTTGTTGTTGACTTTAACAAGCAGTGACACACGACTCGTTCTCCTCTGTATGTGGTTACTGGGGGTCGAGTCTCAGCTCCTGGCCCTGCCTCGCAACACCCCCCGTCACAGCTCTCCCCACAACCCCCCGTCACAGCTCTCCCCACAACCCCCCGTCACAACTCTCCCCACAACCCCCGTCACAACTCTCCCCACAACCCCGTCACAACTCTCCCCACAACCACCGTCACAACTCTCCCCACAACCCCCGTCACAACTCCCCACAACCCCCGTCACAACTCTCCCCACAACCCCCGTCACAACTCTTCCCACAACCACCGTCACAACTCTCCCCACAACCCCCGTCACAACTCCCCACAACCCCCGTCACAACTCCCTTTATGTTTCAACTCCGCATAATGGCCAACATGAATAAATAGTGAACTACGCGCCGCTGTTTGGTAAAATTTTTCATCCTGTGCATTTACCGTCACTAGAATTTTAATTCAAACATTGCGTCTGTTTGCAAAAATTATATAACGATAAATTGGCGAGCGTTATTTTTAATTATAGTAACGTATATAATGGCTGTGAATTTTTAATAAATATTTCAGTCATCCGCATGTGTGTTAGTGTATTAACTAACATTGCTGTGTGAGTTGTGTGTTGTTTGTTGTGTGTTTGTTGTATGTGAGTTGTGTTGTGGCTCTGATGTGTGAGTTGTATTGTGTGTTGTGGCTCTGATGTGTGAGTTGTGTTGTGGCTCTGATGTGTGAGTTGTGTTGTGGCTCTGATGTGTGAGTTGTGTTGTGGCTCTGATGTGTGAGTTGTGTTGTGGCTCTGATGTGTGAGTTGTGTTGTGGCTCTGATGTGTGAGTTGTGTTGTGTGTTGTGGCTCTGATGTGTGAGTTGTGTTGTGTGTTGTGGCTCTGATGTGTGAGTTGTGTTGTGGCTCTGATGTGTGAGTTGTGTTGTGTTGTGGCTCTGATGTGTGAGTTGTGTTGTGTTGTGGCTCTGATGTGTGAGTTGTGTTGTGTGTTGTGGCTCTGATGTGTGAGGTGTGTTGTGTGTTGTGGCTCTGATGTGTGAGGTGTGTTGTGGCTCTGATGTGTGAGTTATGTTGTGTGTTGTGGCTCTGATGTGTGAGTTGTGTTGTGTGTTGTGGCTCTGATGTGTGAGGTGTGTTGTGGCTCTGATGTGTGAGTTATGTTGTGTGTTGTGGCTCTGATGTGTGAGTTATGTTGTGTGTTGTGGCTCTGATGTGTGAGTTATGTTGTGTGTTGTGGCTCTGATGTGTGAGTTGTGTTGTGGCTCTGATGTGTGAGGTGTGTTGTGGCTCTGATGTGTGAGTTGTGTTGTGGCTCTGATGTGTGAGGTGTGTTGTGGCTCTGATGTGTGAGTGTGTGTGGTCTGATGTTGAGGTGTGTTGTGGCTCTGATGTGTGAGATGTGTTGTGTGTTGTGGCTCTGATGTGTGAGTTGTGTTGTGTGTTGTGGCTCTGATGTGTGAGATGTGTTGTGTGTTGTGGCTCTGATGTGTGAGATGTGTTGTGTGTTGTGGCTCTGATGTGTGAGTTGTGTTGTGTGTTGTGGCTCTGATGTGTGAGATGTGTTGTGTGTTGTGGCTCTGATGTGTGAGTTGTGTTGTGGCTCTGATGTGTGAGATGTGTTGTGTGTTGTGGCTCTGATGTGTGAGTTATGTTGTGTGTTGTGGCTCTGATGTGTGAGTTATGTTGTGTGTTGTGGCTCTGATGTGTGAGGTGTGTTGTGGCTCTGATGTGTGAGGTGTGTTGTGGCTCTGATGGCTCTGATGTGTGAGGTGTGTTGTGGCTCTGATGTGTGAGTTGTGTTGTGTGTTGTAGCTCTGATGTGTGTGTTGTATGTTGTGGCTCCGATGTGTGAGTTGTGTTGTGGCTCCGATGTATGAGTTGTGTTGTGGCTCTGATGTGTGAGTTTTGTGTGTGAGTTGTGTTGTGTGTTGTGGCTCTGATGTGTGAGTTTTGTGTTGTGGCTCTGCTGTGTGAGTTGTGTGTTGTGGCTCTGCTGTGTGAGTTGTGTGTTGTGGCTCTGCTGTGTGAGTTGTGTGTTGTGGCTCTGCTGTGTGAGTTGTGTGTTGTGGCTCTGATGTGTGAGTTGTGTGTTGTGGCTCTGATGTGTGAGTTGTGTTGTGTATGAAGCAAGATGAGTGTTATAGTGGGAGAGCCTCGCACTATACACAGTCGTCAGTGTAAACAATCAACTCATTAACTAACGTTATAAGTCTTGCGAGGTTTCAATAACTGCTCTCAACACCGGTCATTAAGACTCTTAACCACAGTCATTGTTGTGACTCCCAACACTAACCATAGTGACTCCCACATAGTCTAAAAATAGTGACTCCCACATAGTCTAAAGATAGTGACTCCCACATAGTCTAACGATAGTGACTCCCACATAGTCTAACGATAGTGACTCCCACATAGTCTAACGATAGTGACTCCCACATAGTCTAACGATAGTGACTCCCACATAGTCTAACGATAGTGACTCCCACATAGTCTAACGATAGTGACTCCCACATAGTCTAACGATAGTGACTCCCACATAGTCTAACGATAGTGACTCCCACATAGTCTAAGTGTTGTTCATACTGAGAACCTTTACTGACAAAGTCTGGTCCACTCTGTGGGTTTTGCAAGTCAGGTGACCCAGGTCGAGTATACACACAGGCAACAAGAGCGAGGCGCAGTGTCAGGTGACCCAGGTCGAGTATACACAGGCAACAAGAGCGAGGCGCAGTGTCAGGTGAGTTCAACCTTCAACCTCGGGCAACTTCAACAAAAATCTGTCAAGCAGATGTCTGCTTGAGCAGGGTTGTGGTTGAGAAGGAGCTGTCTAGCATGGGCCAGTAGGCCTAGTCAGACAGTGTACCAGACAGTATGCCAGGCAGACAGTGCGTCAGGCAGGCAGTGTGCCAGGCAGTGTGCCAGGCAGACACCTGGTGCTGAAAATGATTTCTGTCATGAAAATCAAATATTTCTGCAGTTTTTATGCAAATAAACAATGCAAATTTATTTAATTGCTGATGGAGGGGAGGATGGAGGGAGAAGATGGAGGGGAGGATGGAGGGGAGGATGGAGGGGAGGATGGAGGGGAGGATGGAGGGAGAAGATGGAGGGGAGGATGGAGATTTTTTTTTAGATTTTGCCACCGAAGTGGCTAGTTTATTGTGCACTCCATATCCATCGTGTGGACGGTAGCGCAAGAGCATATAGATACACTAAAGGCCTAGGCACTAGGCCCCAAAAGGGTTAACAGGTGTACATCTGGGATTATGTTTACAGTTCACTTATCTGTTACAAGCAAATTTAGGAAATTTGCTTAGTATAACTGGTATCTTATTTTCATTAATAAGATATCTTGACATGTCACATAGGTTATTATACTGTCTGTCTCTATATTCCTCAATATGTGGACAATAAAGCACATAGTGTTGAAAACAGTGACCACAGGCCTGGCCACTACAACATCAGTGTTCAAGACAGTGACCACAGGCCTGGCCACTACAACATCAGTGTTCAAGACAGTGACCACAGGCCTGGCCACTACAACATCAGTGTTCAGCACAGTGACCACAGGCCTGGCCACTACAACATCAGTGTTCAGCACAGTGACCACAGGCCTGGCCACTACAACATCAGTGTTCAAGACAGTGACCACAGGCCTGGCCACTACAACATCAGTGTTCAAGACAGTGACCACAGGCCTGGCCACTACAACATCAGTGTTCAAGACAGTGACCACAGGCCTGGCCACTACAACATCAGTGTTCAAGACAGTGACCACAGGCCTGGCCACTACAACATCAGTGTTCAAGACAGTGACCACAGGCCTGGCCACTACAACATCAGTGTTCAAGACAGTGACCACAGGCCTGGCCACTACAACATCAGTGTTCACATTGCAAATTACTCCATGGACGTACTTATCTATGTTCATGTTATTATAGCGTGTTATAGATCTTAGACTTCTAACTATATTCAGTTTCATAATTTACTTCTCTTTTTAAATTATTCCTAATGCTAGACACAGATATACCAAAGTTATATTCTACATTTTTCTGCAGGGTACTTTCTTTTTTACTAATATACCAACTTTATCATGAAGGGGTAATCCAAAATGTGATGGAATCCATAATAATAGTACATTAATTTTTTTCTCCGAAATTTTTAGTATTTATATCTGGCTTCTGTAATGAGCATGGTGTTAGTCATTATGTGAGTCAAGAGTCTTCAGTATTAACATAGACTCAGTAATAGTCGTAGAGTCAAGCTCAGTGTTATAAGTTAGCTTAGCGCCACTAGGATAGCAAACAATTCAGTTTGCAGTGTAGACGCCCAGTTGTTAATTCTTATGCCTAACTCAACAAAGTTCCTATATTATAGTTCTTAACTAGAGAGGTGGCAACAAGAGCAAATGCAATCCTGCCAGCAGACTCTTGCTTACATTAGTGTATATAACTTGTGATAAATTATTACTAATAGTTAAGAGATATTTCTTCGTGAGTAGTTCCCTTCACAAGTGATTTAAGGAAGGGGTGAGCTTCTTGGGAGGGCCTTGCAGGTATGTGATGGTAAATGGACACATCTTCCATGGAGGGTCAAATGCTCTTGTTGTCTACACTGATACTGTTCATGAAAGTTATAAAACTTAATATTTTCACAACCTATTTAGATCTGTGTGTATTTACTTATAGACATTTAGTAAGATTTGTAGTAACAGTGTCTGGTTCATTAGCATTCTAATACCAAGTACTCAATAATTATATCATTGATTCTAGAGATACCAAGCACCTTACTCATATTAAGAACCTTGGTAGATTTAGGACAGCCAAGAATAATTCTGAGGGCTTCCCTTTGCATTTACTCCAAGAGACGGAGAGAATTTTCCTTAGTAATTATTAACATGGGAGCAGCATAATCAATTAAGGACCTAACATAGGCTATGGACATCATTCTCACTATTCTCACATTAGCACCATAGTTGGTGTAGTAGCCAGCAACAGCTTGAGAGCATTTAGCCTATCTTTGCATTTCTTATTTAGTTGTGGTATGATGGATTTATTGAAGGTCACATCTACACCAAGATATCTGTAAAATTTTAACGTAGATAATGTTTTTTTTACCCTGCAAACAGATGGGTGGGGCATGTCGTTTGCTTGTCAATATCTTCGTTTTAGATATAATGAGGCCTAATCGATTACAAATTGCATGTTGTTGTATGGGTCACGATGCAATATGTTTAGGTGAGGCAGGTAGAGCATTTAGAAGAACATCAATCAGAACATTAAATAGCATTGGACTGAGAACTACTCCCTGAGGTGTACCTAGGGATACTTCGGTAGACTCGCTTCTTGTTAGAGAACAGAGGATACTATTTTTGACAGATAACCTATTAACCAACTGAGTAGGTTACCACCAATATTCATTTTGGCTAGTTCATGTAGTATAACTGTTCTGTGAATGCAGATTTTAAAACAAGAAATATGATAAAATTGGTAGAGGTGTGTAGTGAGAAAGGTGGAAATACAATTCTGCAAACTTTTTAATTTCGTAAAACCATAAAGATGAGATGAGTGTTGATGTCTGATTGTATAGTACAGTTTATTATCTGAATGTATCGGACTGCTACGGCTCAGTGATAGGCACAATGAAACTATTGGTCCAGGAAGAAGGAAGAACAACACCCTCGGTGTAACTGAGATTATAGGAACCTGGCTAAGACTTCTGTGAATATCATAAGTTATACCATCATCTCTAGGAGCGCCTGGTGTTTGAGAATTGATGGTCAAGTGGATAGAGGCATGCGTACTTTGTCCTGTTCTCACAGGGCTGGGCACTGTGACGCAGGATCGAATCCTAGCTAGTCGCAGAGTATCATGAAGAGCAAGCGTAGTCCATATGACATTGTATAAGGGCTAGACATAGGGTCCTGCGAGCCTCAGTAGGTAGACACAGTGCTTGTCTGTAGAGGAACTTCAGTCTGGCATTCGCTTTCTTTACTACACTGTTCCCTATCAATTCTCCTGACATGCATGGGTCAAAGGGGATTCCCAGATATTTTACTGAGGAAACTGAAGTGATGGATTCCCCATTACACCGGACATTAAAATTATTTACCCTTCTCAGTTTATATTTCGTGCCAAAGAGTATGGCTTCTGTTTTCCCGAGATGTAACGATACTGTGTTGTCTACTAACAATTTGCTGCAGGACTCCAGTTCCAGTGTTATCTTGTGGGTCTTTACCTGACACTAACAGAGCACTGTCATCCGCATACAGTAGGAGTTTGCATATTCTAGAAACAGCACTGGACATGGGACTGACTCTTGTGGAGCCCCACTCGACACTTACACCCACTCTGACGCACTGTCACGTACTAACACACGTTGTTTCCTACCTTTCAAGAATACCCTGATCCCTTGCACTACTTTCCCTGCTATTCCTGCCTGCTCCTCTAGCTTTTCAACCAGTCTCTTGTGTGGTAGTGTATCAAAGCCTTCTTACCGTCCAGGAAGATGCAGTCTACCCATCCCTCTCTCTCCTGTCTTACTTCTGTTACCTTATCATAGAACTCCAGTAGGTGTTTGTGTGTGTGTGCATGTGTGTGTGTGTGTGTGTGTACTCATTTGTACTCACCTATTTGTGGTTGCAGGGGTCGAGTCATAGCTCCTGGCCCCGCCTCTTCACTGATTGCTACTAGGTCCTCTCTCTCCCTGCTCCATGTGTGTGTGTGTGTGTGTGTACTCACCTAATTGTGGTTGCAGGGGTCGAGACTCAGCTGTGTGTGTGTACTCACCTATTTGTGGTTGCAGGGGTCGAGTCATAGCTCCTGTGTGTGTGTATGTGTGTGCATGCATGTGCATGTGTGTGTGTGTGTGTGTGTGTGTGTGTGTGTGTGTGTGTGTGTGTGTGTGTGTGTGTGTGTGTGTGTGTAAATAATTATTTTTATGTTGAATGTCGGTGGAAAATATTTGCTATTGAGAAAATATATTTCAAATTGCGAACGTTGGCAACTACGTCAAAGACTGGTCAATATGCGTTAACACTTTTAATTGGTTTGTATGAATCCCCACTCACCCCCCCACCCCCTCTTCCCCTCTGACCCTCCCCCTCCTTCTCCCCCTCGACCCCACTCACCCCTTCCCTTTCACTCCCTCCTCGACCCACTCACCCCTTCCCTCTACTCCACCCCCTCCCTCGACCCACTCACCCCTTCCCTCTACTCCACTCCCTCCCTCGACCCACTCACCCCTTCCCTCTACTCCACTCCTCCCCTTGACCCACTCACCCCTTCCCTCTACTCCCTCCCCTGACCCCACTCACCCCTTCCCTCTACTCCACTCCCTCGACCCCACTCACCCCTTCCCTCTACTCCACTCCCCTCGACCCCACTCACCCCTTCCCTCTACTCCACTCCCCTCGACCCCACTCACCCCTTCCCTCTACTCCACTCCCCTCGACCCCACTCACCCCTTCCCTCTACTCCACTCCCCTCGACCCCATCACCCCTTCCCTCTCACTCCCCTCCCCTCGACCCCACTCACCCCTCCCTCTACTCCACTCCACTCCCTCGACCCTACTCACCCCTTCCCTCTACTCCACTCCCTCGACCCTACTCACCCCTTCCCTCTACTCCACTCCCTTCCCTCGACCCCTCTCACCCTTTCCCTCTACTCCACTCCCTCCCTTGACCCCACTCACCCCTCCCCTCTACCCCCTCCTCCCCTCAACCAGTGCCCCTCCCCTCCCCTCAACCAGTGCCCCTCCCCTCAACCCCCTCCTTCCCTCGACCCCGCTCCTCTCCTCGACCCCACTCCCCATCCCTCAACCCCAATCCCTCCCATCTACCCACTCCCTCCCCTACCACACCCCTCCCATCTATTCCACTCCCCTCCCCTTTACACCACTCAGTCCTCTTCTCTACCCCTCCCCTCTACTCCACTTACCTCCCCTCTACCCCACACTCCTCCCCTCTACCCCCTCTCCTCTACTTCATTCCCCTCCTCTACCCCACTCCCCTCAGGGATGGGGACTGACCTGAGGTCACCTTCAGTTTCATGGAACGGGACTGACCTGAGGTCACCTTCAGTTTCATAGATGGGACTGACCTGAGGTCACCTTCCGTTTCACAGATGGGGACTGACCTGAGGTCACCTTCCGTTTCACAGATGGGGACTGACCTGAGGTCACCTTGTGTCATAGATGGGGACTGACCTGAGGTCACCTTGTGTCATAGATGGGGATTGACCTGAGGTCACCTTCAGTTTCATAGACGGGGACTGACCTGAGGTCACCTTCATTCTAGATGGGCCCAGTCACTTCATTCACGAAGGGGACTACCTACCTGAGGTCACCTTCAGTTTCACAGATGAGAACTGGCCTGAGGTCACCTTCAGTTTCACAGATGGGAACTGGCCTGAGGTCACCTTCAGTTTCACAGATGGGGACTGACCTGAGGTCACCCTTCAGTACTCTCACAGATGGGGACTGACCTGAGGTCACCTTCAGTTTCATAGACGGGGACTGACCTGAGGTCACCTTCAGTTTCATAGATGGGGACCGCCCCAGGTCACCTTCAGTTTCACAGAAGGGGACTAACCTGTGACCTGAGGTCACCTTCAGTTTCATAGTGGGGACTGACCTGAGGTCACCTTCGTTTCATAGGTGGGGACTGACCTGAGGTCACCTTCAGTTTCATAGGTGGGGACTGACCTGAGGTCACCTTCAGTTTCATAGGTGGGGACTGACCTGAGGTCACCTTCAGTTTCATAGGTGGGGACTGACCTGAGGTCACCTTCAGTTTCATAAGTGGGGACTGACCTGAGGTCACCTTCAGTTTCATAGGTGGGGACTGACCTGAGGTCACCTTCAGTTTCATAGTGGGGACTGACCTGAGGTCACCTTCAGTTTCATAGTGGGGACTGACCTGAGGTCACCTTCAGTTTCATAGGTGGGGACTGACCTGAGGTCACCTTCAGTTTCATAGATGGGGACTGACCTGAGGTCACCTTCAGTTTCATAGATGGGGACTGACCTGAGGTCACCTTCAGTTTCATAGATGGGGACTGACCTGAGGTCACCTTCAGTTTCATAGATGGGGACTGACCTGAGGTCACCTTCAGTTTCATAGGTGGGGACTGACCTGAGGTCACCTTCAGTTTCATAGATGGGGACTGACCTGAGGTCACCTTCAGTTTCATAGGTGGGGACTGACCTGAGGTCACCTTCAGTTTCATAGATGGGGACTGACCTGAGGTCACCTTCAGTTTCATAGATGGGGACTGACCTGAGGTCACCTTCAGTTTCATAGATGGGGACTGACCTGAGGTCACCTTCAGTTTCATAGATGGGGACTGACCTGAGGTCACCTTCAGTTTCATAGGTGGGGACTGACCTGAGGTCACCTTCAGTTTCATAGGTGGGGACTGACCTGAGGTCACCTTCAGTTTCATAGGTGGGGGACTGACCTGAGGTCACCTTTAGTTTCATAGGTGGGGACTGACCTGAGGTCACCTTCAGTTTCATATGTGGGGACTGACCTGAGGTCACCTTCAGTTTCATAGATGGGGACTGACCTGAGGTCACCTTCAGTTTCATAGATGGGGACTGACCTGAGGTCACCTTCAGTTTCATAGATGGGGACTGACCTGAGGTCACCTTCAGTTTCATAGATGGGGACTGACCTGAGGTCACCTTCAGTTTCATAGATGGGGACTGACCTGAGGTCACCTTCAGTTTCATAGATGGGGACTGACCTGAGGTTACCTTCAGTTTTATAGATGGGGACTGACCTGAGGTCACCTTCAGTTTCATAGATGGGGACTGACCTGAGGTCACCTTCAGTTTCATAGATGGGGACTGACCTGAGGTCACCTTCAGTTTCATAGATGGGGACTGACCTGAGGTCACCTTCAGTTTCATAGATGGGGACTGACCTGAGGTCACCTTCAGTTTCATAGATGGGGACTGACCTGAGGTCACCTTCAGTTTCATAGATGGGGACTGACCTGAGGTCACCTTCAGTTTCATAGATGGGGACTGACCTGAGGTCACCTTCAGTTTCATAGATGGGGACTGACCTGAGGTCACCTTCAGTTTCATAGATGGGGACTGACCTGAGGTCACCTTCAGTTTCATAGATGGGGACTGACCTGAGGTCACCTTCAGTTTCATAGATGGGGACTGACCTGAGGTCACCTTCAGTTTCATAGATGGGGACTGACCTGAGGTCACCTTCAGTTTCATAGATGGGGACTGACCTGAGGTCACCTTCAGTTTCATAGATGGGGACTGACCTGAGGTCACCTTCAGTTTCATAGATGGGGACTGACCTGAGGTCACCTTCAGTTTCATAGATGGGGACTGACCTGAGGTCACCTTCAGTTTCATAGATGGGGACTGACCTGAGGTCACCTTCAGTTTCATAGATGGGGACTGACCTGAGGTCACCTTCAGTTTCATAGATGGGGACTGACCTGAGGTCACCTTCAGTTTCATAGATGGGGACTGACCTGAGGTCACCTTCAGTTTCATAGATGGGGACTCACGTGTAACTCTACACATTGCGGGTTCGTCCTCGATCCTTAGTAGCCAAATGGTGGTGGCACTCCCAGGCCAATTGTACGGATTTACTAACCCTATTTGTCTTAGTTCTGTGGCAGCTACCCTGAGATTGTGCCCTGAGCACAGTGAGGTGTGGCCGCTACCCTGAAACTGTGCCCTGAACACAGGTGTGGCAGCTACCCTGAACACAGTGAGGTGTGGCCCCTGAAGCAGTCAGCGCTGTTTTCCACACTGGTGGAGGGTGTGAGAACTAGTGGTGGGGAAGTGGCTTCTCTTTTTAATATTGAACGGTAGTTTCCCCTTTCCGTTTTTTTTTTTTTTTTTTTATTTTCCTCTGTCTTCATTGTCACATAAAAAAAAGGAAAAAAAAAAAGAATCTTGTCACTCATGACACCTCTCCCTCCCAGGTACTCCTGTGGGTGAGACTCCTGACCTTCCCCCTCCCCCTTTAAATCCTGCCCAGAGTTTATTTCACTGACCCAGAGGCAGACTCTGCTGGGCATCAGGTTGCTTTGGCTGGCCATTCCCTGATGGCGTTCTCGTTTCTAAAGTTGACTCTTTACATCCCAGTGTTTACCTGGAATTTACCTAGAGAGGGTTTCGGGGGTCAACGCCCCCGCGGCCCGGTCTGAGACCAGGCCTCATTGCGTTGGGCTCTGTTTATTTTTGCAGTGTGGATAAGAACGCTAATGTTATTTCTGTCTTGAGTAGTGTTGAGAGGGTTCTCTCCTCCTGGCATGACAAGCTAAATAGTTGTGGCTTCATTATACGTTGCCAAGGACTTTGATTTGTGTTACCCGTCTTGATGTCATTGTTCCATTGTTGGTGCAATGGAAAATTCTTCGACCTGCCACTCCCGGGCCACTGAGCGGGAAATTCAGGAGGATCACATGCCCATGAATGTTACAGTCTGCCTCCTGCTGGGTTGTAAGCTGAAGCTGCAGTTAGAGGCACAATGCAGGGAGATCTTGTGGCCTAACATCCGCCCAAATCTCAAAGGAGAGTCTGATCCGAACCTCTGTCCCTAGGCAGGTTCATGATCTCTTGTATCGATGACCAAGTGGAGAATGTACTTGTTACTGGTTACTTGAACTGGTGTTGTGGCATTATTACCCATGAGTTGGTTGTGCATGGGAGTAGAGGATATTAAGCTTATTAATCTTGGTATGGTTGCGGTTCAGAATACTGAGGAAGGTGGGTGATGTTCTGGTGAAAATCACTGGTCCTCACATTCGACCAGCCGGACCTTTCTATCTATATTAATCTTAGATGGAGGGATCTGATGTTAAGCCACGTGTCCCCTTCTCATTACATTGCTTAAAGTGCCAGAGTTTAGCCACCAGGAGTACAGGTGTAAGGCGGACCATGGTACACGTATTGCTTAGAGCTGAATTTGACACCTCTCACTCCAATACTGGTGGAGTCTTGTGGTGCCAAACTGTAGTGGTTCTCATAAGACTAATGCCAGAGCATGTTTGGTTCACTTGAGAAAGATTGTTCTACTACGATTTGTTTGTTGAGAAAGTGGGATATGCTGAGACCAGTAGCCCTCCTGCATCCTGGCCTATCCCAAGGAGGCCGTTGCCTCAGCCGTTGAACCCTAGTCGTTGTAAGGTCTACCCTGGCGGAACAGAGTCGTTCCCCTTCCTCAGGGACTTGTGCTAAGCCTTAAGGCACCTTTTTCAATGCCCTAGTTCCTATCCAGACAACAAGCTTACAAGCAATAGGCACAGTGAGAACTGTGAGCAACCAGACTTGAGGTAAATCTGCAAATTTTGATCCATGAGTCGCAGACATCGCTTCACAACTTTAGCGAGCTTCCTTGTGATTGGCTCGGTTGAACCAGTGAGTTTTAGCATAACATTCTACTATATTCTTAAAGTGCTGGTTTGCTGGTCAGGAAAGCATGCCTATTTGGGCGTGTGAAATATGCCGAATAAAATGTAACGTACTCCTAGCATGCCACAACCCACCCCAAAAGAGCTCTGATACCCAGGACTAGGCATCCCTCAGTGGGCAGTGTGCCACCATATCACGAATTACTAATGGAAGCCTTTCCTCTCAACCATCCAACTCAGTAGGTAGTGTTCAGCCCAAAGAGACTTTAAAGTCAGTGAGACAGTAGACAATAAAGCAAGTTTCCCCCTCACTAAAAAATAAAAAATATTTTTTTTTACTTTATGACCATACGGATAAAAAAAAAAAGAACTTACTACCCATTTTTCTCTAACAAACAAAAAAAGTCTTACAAATCAAGCTCTGGAGAGAGTCTGTCAACAAAATTTCTTTGGCGGCAATGTGCTGAACAGACAAGTTATATGGTTGCAGCCACAACCCCCAGAGCATGAGACGGCTGTTTTTATTTCTAATGTTGGTGAGGTAGTCAGAAGATTGTGGTCACGGAAGACGGTGACCACATGTGGCGTTGTTGACCTATAAATCTCGCTTTTAAGGTGTGACCAGACACAGGCTCCTGAACCAACACCTTGTCTCCTGCGTTAAAGTAGGGAAAATCTAGAAGTTTTGTCATACCTCTTGTTTCACGTTGTTTTGAGTGATTTTTAGGCTGGCCTTAGCCAGCTGACTAGCAATGTACAATCTTGATGCAGGATCGTAGGGCGTCTTGCAGGTCATGGACCACGCCGCAGGGGCGTTGAAACAAGTTACACAGGGTTCAGCAGGACGTGAGTGTCTGGCACTCCTCCTTCACTAGAAATCGCCACTTTGAGACGAACCTCTGTTGAGTGAGGATCTGGCACATGCATCTCACCCATAGATGGCATCCCTCTCTGTGTAACATGTCATGTGCTGCTTAATGTGCAGCACATTTTAACAGCTTCCTTTCGGTTCAGGCTTTTGCTCCCTCTGTTAGGGTTTTTATACCTCCGAGGTGCCTTTAGGGACCTCCTGGAACTTTTAGGGGCTTTTATTTATTGTAATAATTTAACGGGGTTCATAACGATGCCGGTTATTTTAACTTGGTATGATAGTACTGTTATGTTGCTTTTACCATCACCACCTCTTTTCCCCTTCCCCCCTTCCTTTCTCTCCTCCCCCACCACAGTATAACTGATCATAACATTCATTGAAAAAAAATCCCATATTTTATTAAACACTTCAACTAAAAGCTTACTGGATGTTTCAAACACGGCAACGCCTGCGCACCGGCCAGTCGTCTCCTGCGCTCAACCGCTCAAACGACAACAAAAATGCGTTTTTGCAGGTTTCCGGGTTTTTCTTTCAAGTTTTTGTTGTCGGAATGACTTTTATGTTGTTCATTTTGTGGTCTGCTGGTCTTATTGGTCCTTGATAATGGGTCTTTGTGGTCTGTTGGTCCCATTATTATTTTGTTAGTGGGTCTTTGTGGTCTGCTGGTCTAGTTTTTGTTAATGGGTCTTTAATTATTGTATTCATTCTGAATATTTTTGTATCTTTCTCTCTCTTTGTATCTCCCTCTTTGTATCCTATCTCGTCTTTCTCCATTTTCTTTGCATTTCTTTCTTGGTCTGTTCTCTCACACACTAACACACATTTTCTCTTTTTTTACACAGGGTTTTACAAGGTTAGGTTAAGGGTTCCTAACTTTATTTACAAGCTAATAGCTTGTAAATAAAGCTTGTAAATGAGCTGTTACCTACATCAGCTCATTTTCAAGCCTTTTTATTGTTATGAAACATACAAGTAGGAAAGAGGATAAAGTTGGAGCCATCTGTGGACCAGCAATTTCATTTGATCAACTGATTTCATTTCGTTGATGTTGTTATGCTGTACGAACATGTTCCAGACTCGAGTCATTCTGGGAATAAATGATCCCAGAAGTGATGTTCTTGAGAATGGTACAGTCGGAGTGTAGTTGCTTTTTGCTGCCCGTCTTGTTGTTTAGAAGCTCACTTCTCGGCCTTGTACATACTAGTAATGCCACCCACATCCCTCCTGTGTTGAAGGCTCTGCTGAAATGACAGATCTATCCAGGCTGGGTCCAAACGAGAGATAAGTCGTCTTGTTTTGTTCTATATTCTGTCAAGAAGCCGCAGATGAGACCGGGGGGAAAGAGAGGGGTGCAGACAATCCAAGACAGTGGAGCATACTCAAGGTGTGAGCGCTCTTTGCCTCACACAGGGTTTTGCAGCCTAGTGCTGTCAGCTTCTTGGCTGCCTTGCTTGCAAGATTTACCACAAGATTCTTCATGAACATTTTGAAGTCAAACTTCACTCCTAGAATATTCACCTCATTCACGCGTCCTAACACTCTCCCATTCATTCTTACTACTGCTCCAGCAGTGGTAAGAATAAATGGTGAGGGATGTGTTTTTGTTGGAGATTAAGGATGTGTTCAGTGAAGGTATTTACTTGGTTATCAACATCATCTATGAGAAGAGCATTCCTATCGGAGGCTGCAGCTCCGACCAGTTTCCTCTTTCCCACGGCCAGGTTGTGAGTGTAGATTCTCTACCTCGTTCTGTTGGAATCTTCAGTGTCGTCAAGACAGTCTTGTAGTCATATGATTCAACATAACCAAGGGTTTGCAAGTGACTGTGCCTCGAAATAGATCACTCACTACTGATCAAAAGATGCCATTATGGAAGTCAACACAGTTTCTCATCAAAAAGCCTCTGTATAAAATGTTGGTTAAGATCACCAACAATTACAATATGTCGACATTTATGTTGAAGCAGAAGGGAGTCCACATTTTCTATTAGGAAGTTGATGGGGTCTGCTTGCTGCCACTGAAGTCTGTACGTTGCACATGCTAGTGTTTATGCATAGCTTGAACGTCATTTCCAGATGATTAGGAATAACAACAACAATGGGCTAGGCATATGCACTTTTAGAAAAGCACACAGCAACACCTCCTCCTGCTCCTTGCCTGTCTTGTCTCATCCATGAAGTGTAGACAGCAGTTCTTGCAAAATTTTCCGGAGTCCTGTCATCTCTCTCCTCTCCTTTCCTCTCCCTCTCTCCTCTCTCTTCCCCTCTCGTTTTCACCTCACTGTTACATTCATCACAACATTCCCGTTATATTCAGTGTTCATCTTTTTGTAACTATTCTGGTTTACTTATGAAATAATTCATTAATCAAATTTGCCCTTGCTAATTTACCGTTGTTTACCGCTTAGTGTTGTTTGCCGTTTAACGTTACTGTTTAGTATTCACAGTTCTAATTTCCTGTTGCTATCTTACAGTAGCTAGTTTACCATTGACAGATTAGTAGAAATCCATTAGTTTACCATTGCTACTAATCCATCGTTACTAGTTTACCGTTACTGGTTCACTTTTCATACTATACAATAATTCCCCGTTTTATAACAAGTCATTGCAGGGTTAACGAAGGCTCAACGAGCCATTCTATCACATGTATAATAAAACGTTGATAAATCCCGTGATAAATCGCTGTTAAATCCGCTGATAAGCCGCATGTAATCCAGTGGACATATGAAGTGCGCTGAATATATCTGAAATACATTAACTGGCGTTGTTTTAACGTAATGTACCTAACATGGCGGGGCCCTCAACCCTCTCTCCCTCATCACAATCATTTTTTAAAGGATTTAGAAAAATCTTCGTTCGGGATTTATTGAAAAGTTACCACTGTTTATCCTGTGTGTCGTGAGCTGATAACATACATGAGATGATTACACATACGTACATACATTCATACATACATACAAAGGAATCTGGACAGGCTGCAAGCCTGGTCCAGCAACTGGTTCCTGGATTTTAACCCCACCAAGTGCAAAGTCATGAAGATTGGGGAAGGACAATGAAGACCGTAGACGGAGTACAGGCTACGGGGTCAAAGGCTGCAAACCTCACTCAAGGAATAAGGACCTTGGGGTGAGCACGGATTTAAGGAGAGTGAGTCTTGCCTCACTAATCTACTCGAGCTCTACAACAAAATAACTAAAATAAAGCAAGAAAAGCAAAGACGGGTTGACTGCATATTCTTGGACTGTAGGTAAGCATTTGACACCGTACCCAACCAGAGACTGATTCACAGGATACCAGGTAAAGTCCTACAGTGAATCAAGGAATATCTAACAAACAGAAGACAGAAGGTGATGGTAAGGGCAGAAACTTCAGGATGGGAAAATGTAACAAGTGGGGTTCCCCAAGGATCAGTTCCAGGACCTTTATTATTAATAATATACGTAAATGACCTGCCAGAGAAGAATGACTCACATGTCTCATTGTTTACTAATGACGTAAAACTTGGAAGAACACAAAGTGAAGAGGACGTGAAGAGACTAGTGCTAGAGCTGGACGAACTGTAAGACTGGTCAAACAAATGGTTACTTGAAGTCTACCCAAACAAGTACAACGTCATGAAAACTGAGGATGGAGAGAGGCGACCAGAGGTGGAACACAGATTGAGAAGCGAGAAGCTACAGAAATCTCTCAAGGAGAAACATCTTGAAGTGAACATCACACACAAACATATCGCCAGAGGAGCATATACATCGAACACCATACGCAAGGATATATAATAATAATAATAATAATAATTTCTACAAGTACATGTACAAGGTATATAGACCATAGCTGACATAAGTGACATACTACTATATAGAAAACCTCTTGTTATGCAGTGCATTTCGGGCAAATTGTCAGTTTTGTCCCAGGATGCGACCCACACCAGTCCACTAACACCCAGGTACCCATTTTACTGATGGGGAACATAGACAACAGTTAGAAGCCTGAGTAGATTTATCACTCACTATAAGATGAATGTAGATAAGTACGTTAATGAAGCAATGTGCAATGTCAACAGACGACTGATGTTGCAGTGGCCAGGCTTAGGCTTGGTTACAAGTACTTCTGGCAGTTTGGCAGAAACACAGACGATGATCACACTAAATGCAAAGTATGTAATATGTGGTCGGCTTTGTGATCAATGTCGTGAACACTGTGTGCTCAATTGTGCTACCGTGCACACGATGGATATCGTGTGCACAGCAAACTAACCACTACTGTTCACAGGTTAGACACGGCAAACTAGCTAAATCTGCGGTAAAATCTAAATCTAAAGGGTCGATGCAAATGAGACTTGGTACTAAGAGGTGATGGTGTCCAGGCTGGTTCTTAGGCAAACAATACATCAGGCTGCCTATACATTATAGTAATGTATTTGAGATCCTGAATTATGTCGGACGGGTATCTCCCTCCCTCCCGAGTATTTAAAGTCGTTGTCCTGGCTGAGTGTGAGAAATATCTTCATAGCAACTCCAGTTGTCCTGTGTAGGACAGAGGTTGTCCTGTGTAGGACAGAGGTTGTCCTGTGTAGGACAGAGGTTGTCCTGTGTAGGACAGAGGTTGTCCTGTGTAGGACAGAGGTTGTCCTGAGAGATGGTGAATCTCACGTCTTAGCAACTCCACCTGTGATGGACCGTTAATGAAATACTTGACGATATTCTCAGTGACCTACTGAAGTCTGCCAGCTCAGGCTGACACTGCTGAAGTCTGCCAGCTCAGGCTGACACTGCTGAAGTCTGCCAGCTCAGGCTGACACTGCTGAAGTCTGCCAGCTCAGGCTGACACTGCTGAAGTCTGCCAGCTCAGGCTAACACTGCTGAAGTCTGCCAGCTCAGGCTAACACTGCTGAAGTCTGCCAGCTCAGACTGACACTACTAAAGTTTCACTACACAGTGTGGTTAGTGCAGCTCACTAAACAGTGTGATCGGTGCAGCTCACTACACAGTGTGGTCGGTACAGCTCACTACACAGTGTGGTCGGTACAGCTCACTACACTGTGTGGTCGGTGCAGCTCACTACACAGTGTGGTCGGTACAGCTCACTACACAGTGTGGTCGGTGCAGCTCACTACACAGTGTGGTCGGTGCAGCTCACTACACAGTGTGGTCGGTGCAGCTCACTACACAGTGTGGTCGGTGCAGCTCACTACAGTGTGGCCGGTGCAGCTCACTACAGTGTGGTCGGTGCAGCTCACTACAGTGTGGTCGGTACAGTTCACTACAGTGTGGTCGGTACAGTTCACTACAGTGTGGTCGGTACAGCTCACTACAGTGTGGTCGGTGCAGTTCACTACAGTGTGGTCGGTGCAGCTCACTACAGTGTGGTCGGTGCAGCTCACTACAGTGTGGTCGGTGCAGCTCACTACAGTGTGGTCGGTGCAGTTCACTACAGTGTGGTCGGTACAGCTCACTACAGTGTGGTCGGTGCAGCTCACTACAGTGTGGTCGGTGCAGCTCACTACAGTGTGGTCGGTGCAGCTCACTACAGTGTGGTCGGTACAGTTCACTACAGTGTGGTCGGTACAGCTCACTACAGTGTGGTCGGTGCAGTTCACTACAGTGTGGTCGGTGCAGCTCACTACAGTGTGGTCGGTGCAGCTCACTACAGTGTGGTCGGTGCAGCTCACTACAGTGTGGTCGGTGCAGTTCACTACAGTGTGGTCGATACAGTTCACTACAGTGTGGTCGGTGCAGTTCACTACAGTGTGGTCGGTGCAGCTCACTACAGTGTGGTCGGTGCAGCTCACTACAGTGTGGTCGGTGCAGCTCACTACAGTGTGGTCGGTGCAGCTCACTACAGTGTGGTCGTGCAGCTCACTACAGTGTGGTCGGTGCAGCTCACTACAGTGTGGTCGGTGCAGCTCACTACAGTGTGGTCGGTGCAGCTCACTACAGTGTGGTCGGTGCAGCTCACTACAGTGTGGTCGGTGCAGCTCACTACAGTGTGGTCGGTGCAGCTCACTACAGTGTGGTCGGTGCAGCTCACTACAGTGTGGTCGGTGCAGTTCACTACAGTGTGGTCGGTACAGTTCACTACAGTGTGGTCGGTGCAGTTCACTACAGTGTGGTCGGTGCAGCTCACTACAGTGTGGTCGGTGCAGCTCACTACAGTGTGGTCGGTGCAGCTCACTACAGTGTGGTCGGTGCAGTTCACTACAGTGTGGTCGATACAGTTCACTACAGTGTGGTCGGTGCAGTTCACTACACAGTGTGGTCGGTGCAGTTCACTACAGTGTGGTCGGTGCAGCTCACTACACAGTGTGGTCGGTGCAGTTCACTACACAGTGTGGTCGGTGCAGTTCAGTACAGTGTGGTCGGTGCAGTTCACTACAGTGTGGTCGGTGCAGCTCACTACACAGTGTGGTCGGTACAGCTCACTACACAGTGTGGTCGGTGCAGTTCACTACACAGTGTGGTCGGTGCAGTTCACTACACAGTGTGGTCGGTGCAGTTCACTACACAGTGTGGTCGGTGCAGTTCACTACACAGTGTGGTCGGTGCAGCTCACTACACAGTGTGGTCGGTGCAGTTCACTACACAGTGTGGTCGGTGCAGTTCACTACACAGTGTGGTCGGTGCAGTTCCCTACAGTGTGGTCGGTGCAGTTCACTACACAGTGTGGTCGGTGCAGTTCACTACAGTGTGGTCGGTGCAGTTCACTACAGTGTGGTCGGTACAGTTCACTACACAGTGTGGTCGGTGCAGTTCACTACACAGTGTGGTCGGTGCAGTTCAGTACAGTGTGGTCGGTGCAGTTCACTACAGTGTGGTCGGTGCAGCTCACTACAGTGTGGTCGATACAGTTCACTACAGTGTGGTCGGTGCAGTTCACTACAGTGTGGTCGGTGCAGCTCACTACAGTGTGGTCGGTGCAGCTCACTACAGTGTGGTCGGTGCAGCTCACTACACAGTGTGGTCGGTGCAGCTCACTACAGTGTGGTCGGTGCAGCTCACTACAGTGTGGTCGGTGCATCTCACTACAGTGTGGTCGGTGCAGCTCACTACACGTGTGGTCGGTGCAGCTCATACAGTGTGGTCGGTGCAGCTCACTACAGTGTGGTCGGTGCAGCTCACTACACAGTGTGGTCGGTGCAGTTCAGTACAGTGTGGTCGGTGCAGCTCACTACAGTGTGGTCGGTGCAGCTCACTACAGTGTGGTCGGTGCAGTTCAGTACAGTGTGGTCGGTGCAGTTCACTACAGTGTGGTCGGTGCAGCTCACTACAGTGTGGTCGGTGCAGTTCAGTACACAGTGTGGTCGGTGCAGTTCACTACACAGTGTGGTCGGTGCAGTTCACTACACAGTGTGGTCGGTGCAGTTCACTACACAGTGTGGTCGGTGCAGTTCACTACACAGTGTGGTCGGTGCAGTTCACTACACAGTGTGGTCGGTGCAGTTCACTACACAGTGTGGTCGGTGCAGTTCACTACACAGTGTGGTCGGTACAGCTCACTACACAGTGTGGTCGGTGGAGCGTCAGGTTAATTCTGCTTTCAATCATCTTTAATGACAAAATTGTCCTTGTTCATGTAAGACCTGAACAACCAGACGGGGAGCGGGGGCTGGCCAGCACCTCCCCGCACATGGTGTGGGAGGAGGAGAGGGGGCTGGCCAGCACCTCCCCGCACACGGTGTGGGAGGTCGGGTCTTGCCGTGTTGATTAAAATTCGATAGAGTATGAGCAGTGGACTTCAACCACAACAATGAATTGTTAGTCAGAGGTCAATACTGCTGCCTCCTAGCTGACCACCAGGAGGGATGGTGGTAGATGGTGGTAGTGATGGTGGTAGTGATGGTGGTAGATGGTGGCAGTGATGGTGGTAGTGATAAGATTCTCTCCGTATTAACTGGGTGGGTTAGTAAGGCAGTATAACCCAGTAAAGACATGTCATCACTGGATCATTTCCACTGGGGGTCCTTGAATCCTCTCCTCCAGGATGCCACCTACAACTCACCTAACACCCAGCCAGGTACCTACTTACCTCTAGGTGAACAGTAGCAGCAGGCGCATCCACACATGACTAAGGTTTCCACTCGTCCGAGGATCAAACGCTAGTCCTTCAGTGTGTGATGGTGGTTAGTGATGGTGGTGGTTAGTGATGGTGGTTAGTGATGGTGATTAGTGATGGTGGTAGTTAGTGATGGTAGTTTGTGATGGTAGTGATGGTGGTTAGTGATGGTGGTAACCTGGAGTGTCACTAACAGGAGATATATAAGGTGTTAAGACTTGTTTCGCAAAAAATATGTTGGGGAGTGTTGGCAGGGGTGGAGTGTTGGCAGGGGAGATGGAGTGTTGGCAGGGGAGGTGGAGTGTTGGCAGGGGAGGTGGAGTGTTGGCAGGGGTGGGGAGTGTTGGCAGGGTAGGTGGAGTGTTGGCAGGGTAGGTGGAGTGTTGGCAGGGGAGGTGGAGTGTTGGCAGGGGAGGTGGAGTGTTGGCAGGGGTGGGGTGTTGGCAGGGGGTGGAATGTTGGCAGGGGAGGTGGAGTATTGGCAGGGGTGGTGGAGTGTTGGCACGGGAGGTGGAGTGCTGGCAGGGGTGGTGGTGTTGGCAGGGGTGGTTGAGTGTTGGCAGGGGTGGTTGAGTGTTGGTAGGGGTGGTTGAGTGTTGGTAGGGGTGGTTGTGTGTTGGTAGGGGTGGAGTGTTGGCAGGGGTGGTGGAGTGTTTGCAGGGGTTGTTAGTGTTGGCAGGGGTGGTGGAGTGTTGGCAGGGAGGTGGAGTGTTGGCAGGGGAGGCGAAGTGTTGGCAGAGGTGGTGGAGTGTTGGCAGGGGTGGAGTCTTGGCACGGGAGGTGGAGTCTTGGCAGGTGTGGTGGAATGTTGGCAGGGGTTGGGAGTATTGACAGGGGTGGAGTGTTGGCAGGGGTGGGGAGTGTTGGCAGGGGTGGTTGAATGTTGGCAGGGGTGGAATGTTGGCAGGGGTGGAGTGTTGGCAGGGGAGGTGGAGTGTTGGCAGGGGTTGGGAGTGTTGACAGGGGTGGTGGAGTGTTGGCATGGGCGGGGAGTGTTGGCAGGGTGGGGAGTGTTGGCAGGGTGGGGTGTTGGCAGGGGTGGAGTGTTGGCAGAGGAGGTGGAGTGTTGGCAGGGAGGTGGAGTGTTGGCAGGAGGTGGAGTGTTGGCAGGGAGGTGGAGTGTTGGCAGGGGAGGTGGAGTGTTAGCAGGGGAGAAGGAGTGTTGGCAGGGGAGGTGGAGTGTTGGCAGGGGTGGGGAGTGTTGGCAGGAGTGGAGTGTTGGCAGGGAGTTGGAGTGTTGGCAGGGAGGTGGAGTGTTGGTAGGGGTGGAGTGTTGACAGGGAGGTGGTGTTGGCAGGGGAGGTGGAGTGTTGGCAGGGGAGGTGGTGTTGGCAGGGGAGGTGGTGTTGGCAGGGGAGGTGGAGTGTTGGCAGGGAGGTGGAGTGTTGGCAGGGGAGGTGGAGTGTTGGCAGGGAGGTGGAGTGTTGGCAGAGGTGGTGGAGTGTTGGCAGGGGTGGTGGAGTGTTGGCAGGGGTGGTGGAGTGTTGGCAGGGGTGGTGGAGTGTTGGCAGGGGTGGTGGAGTGTTGGCAGGGGTGGTGGAATGTTGGCAGGGGAGGTGGAGTGTTGGCAGGGGAGGTGGAGTGTTGGCAGGGGAGGTGGAGTGTTGGCAGGGGTGGAGTGTTGGCACGGGAGGTGGAGTGTTGGCAGAGGTGGTGGTGTTGACAGGGGTGGTTGAGTGTTGGCAGGGGTGGTTGAGTGTTGGCAGGGGTGGTTGAGTGTTGGCAGGGGAGGTGGAGTGTTGGCAGGGGAGGTGGAGTGTTGGCAGGGGAGGTGGAGTGTTGGCAGGGGAGGTGGAGTGTTGGCAGGGGTTTTTGAGTGTTGGCAAGGGTGGTTGAGTGTTGGCAGGGGAGGTGGAGTGTTGGCAGGGGAGGTGGAGTGTTGGCAGGGGAGGTGGAGTGTTGGCAGGGGAGGTGGAGTGTTGGCAGGGGAGGTGGAGTGTTGGCAGGGGAGGTGGAGTGTTGGCAGGGGTGGGGAGTGTTGGCAGGGGAGAGGGGTACAATGGTGTACAGTGTTGTGCTACGGGATTGGCCGGGGGGAGGGAAGAAGGGGGTACAAGTCATAAACAAACACCTGCACCTACACAGATGTTCCCTGATAATGAGTATTGTTGGTGGTGACAGATGGCACAGGTGGTCTAACATATAGTTGAGCTACGGGGTGAGCGTCCACCATACTGACGGTCAAGCTTCTGCCAGAGATACTATGTACCTTGTTTACAAATTTAATGTTTATATAAGAATTCTGAAGAATTTATAATTTAGATTAGTAATGTATATACACATTATATATGATGTGTCCAATATATTACCTCAATTTTTAAAGGGGTGGACCGGTAAGCCAGCGGAAGGGCTCGGTCAGATGACCATAGCTCCAGCGGTGGGTCATCATATGGCTAAGACCCGCGTCAGGAAACACTTGTCGTGTTTCCTGACGAACCTTACCTAGTCCAATAGCCACCAGAGCAGATATTTTATTGTACAATGGCAAATCATGTTGTGGGTGGTAGTGCACAAGGGCACGATTACAGTGGTCACAATGGGTCTGCCAGACTTCACTGGGCATTGTTACCTCATTAAGATGATAGTCACTTCATAAATTACAGTCTCAGCTTAAAGCTCATCATCTACTCAATGTATTATGTAAATACACTTTTAAATAGTTAACACCATTAAAATTAGTCACTTGTAATCTGAGGATTACAGGGTGTGGATAAATCTTATGATTACAAGGTGTGGATAAATCTTATGATTACAAGGTGTGGGTAAATCTTATGATTACAAGGTGTGGATAAATCTTATGATTACAAGGTGTGGATAAATCTGATGATTACAAGGTGTGGATAAATCTGATACAAGGTGTGGATAAATCTGATGATTACAAGGTGTGGATAAATCTTATGATTACAAGGTGTGGATAAATCTGATGATTACAAGGTGTGGATAAATCTGATGATACAAGGTGTGGATAAATCTGATGATGCAAGGTGTGGATAAATCTGATGATACAAGGTGTGGATAAATCTGATGATTACAAGGTGTGGATAAATCTGATGATACAAGGTGTGGATAAATCTGATGATTACAAGGTGTGGATAAATCTGATGATACAAGGTGTGGATAAATATGATGATACAAGGTGTGGATAAATCTGATGATTACAAGGTGTGGATAAATCTGATGATACAAGGTGTGGATAAATCTGATGATTACAAGGTGTGGATAAATCTGATGATACAAGGTGTGGATAAATCTGATGATACAAGGTGTGGATAAATCTGATGATTACAAGGTGTGGGTAAATCTGGGGATTGCAAGGTGTGGGTAAATCTCAAGGTTGCAATTATCTTATGCTTGACTATAGTTAGCATTCATTTGGTGCAGGGTTTGTCTGGCTGCGTCTCTGAGTGCCTCGATGTTTGCACACTAAATAAATAACCCGCACACACACACACACAGGAGAGAGAAACTCCACGACGACGTTTCCATTAGACTTAAATCATAACTATTGTGGCTTGTTAATGGTGCAAATCTGACCGAAACGTCGTCACAATGTTTCTCTCTCCTGTGTGTGTGTTTATTGTTCCAGTCGTACTGTGACTTTTAGTTCCTCTTGGCCACTAAAATATGATGGTGTGGCTCCTGTCTATCAACAGTTATCTGCTACTGTGACGAGTCATCCATGTCAGAGGCACCACCACAGGAAACCAGTGTAACTGTAGTGCTACTGTGGCAGGTTCCTTTCTGTACAGTTCCTCTCTGTGGGAAAATTACTGAACTCGCCTGACCTCTTCAAGTCATAGTAATCTTGCAAAAAAAAAAAAAATGACTATCTCAAGCAGATGCTGAGAAATTAATATAGATAGGTAGTCAGAAAGGTGCCTTCTGTCTCAGAGACTATCCCACAAGTGAAACAATCGCTATTGCATTTGAAATAGTTTGTGACAGAGAAGCCATTGATTCTTAGCAGAAGACATTGCCTAGGAATGTGCTGGTGAAATGCCGGGAAATTATTATAGAAAATTGTTATGAAAATAAGAAGGCGCAAGCTATGCTATTTACTCTGGTGTTTACACACTATTGCTGTAGCAAGGTACTGTAATAAATTACTACAATGGATAGATAATAGTTTTATCGTGAAACTTTACCTCATCAGGAAGAGGTTACTAGACTTTCATAATATTTGTGCAACCAAGACTATTGATGTTGGTATTAGTGTAGACTACGAGGTGGACTACCTCGCGTTAGGTTGCCTGGATATGCAGCTTATGTTAAGGTCAACTAACTATTGTATGATTTATGTTAGAAAGAACTTGCCACATTCACTTCTTGCCCTGCGCAGACAAGTTAACACGCAATATCATGGTATTAAAGTATATATATATTCAATCTTCATGGCCCAGCTAAGCAGTTTCAACCCTAAGCTTTATCAGATCACATCAGTAGTGAACCTGTCCTTATTCTTGCAAAGTTTCATGCCAGACTTAAGAACATTGGAAGGTCTGTAACGTACATGGAGCTCAACTAGTCAAATTTCTATATGAGCACGATAATAATAGAACTGTGCACAATAATGAGTATACTCATACACTGTATATGGAGGCATATTAGATCTATACCAAGGATTTAATGTATCATTTACGTTGCATGACGTTGTTAGTTGATGATGATCTTCCTGACAGTTGTCAGTCTTGGTCATGTCAGCAGCACTCAAGGAGCTAAGTACCAACAGAACTCATTCTTAACCCAGAACACAGATATGACTTCATTAACTGCTTGAATAAAAGGTATTACGAGCCCACTGGCACACAAAGATTTAATGATTTAATTGCCACCACTGAGAACGTGCTCACAGATAAAGTGAATAGAAAAATATGACATAAATCTTCCATCACGAATAACAAATACCGTAATAAGTACTATAATGATCTACAACTACGCAACTTAACGCATGTAGCTAAGAGGATTTTTAAATCGTATGGTAAATGTAGTACCCCGGCGCCCCAGACTTACTCAGAACTTGCACTAACAACTGCAAGGAACAGAAAACAAGAACTTAGGCAACAGGAATATCGACAGTTTGATGAGTTAAAAAGAGCTAACCCTTTAAGTTTAGTCTGGAAAAGGTATAAATAGAATAACGAGGGAAAAAAGTGGAAATATTGTTCATTCCTTTGCTTTTTTAAAAAATGACGTCACAGGTAACTGGTCAAAAACATCCAGGCATAAAAATCTCCCATCATTTATTAGAACAAACTACAAGTGCTTCTGAAGGAAGGTTGAAATTGATTCATTTTACGAGCCAAAATACTGATGAGAATGACTGTCTCTTCACCGAGTGTGAAATGGATAAATAGGATGGATCAACCTCTCCTGGAGAGGATGGTATAACTTATGATATCCTCAGAAGTCTTAGCCAGGTTCCTATAATCTCAGTTACACCGAGTGTGTTGTTCTTCCTTCTTCCTGGACCAATAGTTTCATTGTGCCTATCACTGAGCCGCAGCAGTCCCATACATTCAGATAATAAACTGTACTATACAAGCAGACACCAACACTCATCTCATATTTATGGTTTTACGAAAAGAAAAAGTTTGCAGAATTGTATTTCCACTACACACCTCTGCCAGTTTTATTTCTTGTTTTAAAATCTGCATTCAATATCACAAACAGAACAGTTATACTACATGAACTAGCCAAAATAAATATTGGTGGTAACCTACTCAGTTGGATAATAGGTTATCTGTCTAACATAGTATCCTCTGTTCTCTTCTAAAAAGTGAGTCTAAAGAAATACATATCTAGGTACACCGCAGGGAGGAGTTCTCGGTCCTATTCTGTTTAATGTACTGATTAATGATCTAAATGAACCTACTTCTTCTAAACACAGTTATAAGCTATGCTGATGACATCATGATTCATATAAGATGGCATAAGATAAATGCAATTCTAAATGAAGTTCCAGTAACATGTGTTAGACCAGACCTCGTCACATCTTCCTCCATAGAACAAGTAATGAGGGTAGAGTCAAGAAGACTGGCTGAAATTTCATGTATGTAAACTTATTCACTGCTGTACTAAACAATGACACCCCAGTGACACCTGTATACCTGGAGGGTTTCGGGGGTCAACGCCCCGCGGCCCGGTCTGAAACCAGGCCTAGTGGTGAATCAGGGTCTGATCAACCAGGCTGTTACTGCTGGCCGCACGCAAACTGACGTACGAAGCACAGCCCGGCTGGTCAGATGCTGACTTTAGGTGCCTGTCAAGCACCTTCTTGAAGACAGCCAGGGGTCTATTGGTAATCCCCCTTATGTATGCTGGGAGGCAGAACAGTCTGAATGAAAATGGCGTTGTTTGTCTGACAAAATGGCGGGAACAGTTGCTAGTCACGTGATTCTATCTAGAGGCGTCTTACAACGCTCCAGGTTCTGACAAAACCTGGTCAGTGGTCCCTCCCTACCCTACCACCACACTGAAAACGCTCTCTTTACTCTCGCTCATTCTCTCTCCCCCCCCCCCCCTCTCTCTCTCCCCCTCTCTCTCTCTCTCACGTGGCATCATATTGGTCACTGAGGACAAAGAAAAGGAAGAGTAAATGGAAAATTTTCAGAGGATGAGGAGTGTCTTTCACGTCACTGAACTTGCGATTACTCTTTGTGGTCATGTATAGTGTAGCTAGGAACACAATCCAGGCAGACAGTGCGCCTGAACACCACACAATGTCAGTCATATATATCTAAAATGATACAGGACGGCAGTGAAGAGGGAATAGCTGAGGGAGCAAGTTAAAGCCTCTCAGGCACAGAGAAAATTAAGAGATGTGAGGGCTGGAGAAGGGAGAACCCAACCTCAAGGAACTCCTCAAGTCACACATGCCCTTTACAAGAAGAGCCCAACTTCAGACCTGCCCCCCACTGCAACATTAACCCCTTCCCCATTATCTTTTCCCCATCTATAGCCTTATTCCTGACCCCTTTCCCTTTCACTTTCTACAAGAGTGATGGACTGAACACATCGATTCCAGGCTGAGGGACTGACTACCTCAAACCCCTCCTCTCCTTACCCCTCTCTGTTTTGTATTGGACTGAAGAAGCCACTGTGTGGCAAAACGTTTCCTTAATAAAGATTCCCATATGTTGCATAAGTGTCTCAATCTTCAACTTGTCGGTTTTCAAACCATTTATCACATCTGTCAGACACTGCAACATCATGGGATCTTGATATAAGGATTCCTTCAATACTTGTCCAACCTTAGGACGAAGACCTACTTACACTAGTGGATGGTTCCACTGTGATCCGGCCTCCTTCTGCTTCCACTCACCTGACTACAGTATATAAGCCACTTCTACGGCCCTATGCCGGTAAGCCAGCGGAAGGCCTCGGTCAGGTGACCAAAGCTCCAACGGCGGGTCATCATCTGACTAAGACCCGCGTCAGGAAACAATTGTCCGGTGTCCTGACAAACCTTACCTAACCTATGCTGTACTTTCCTCAAGATTGATGGACTGAACACATCGATTCCAGGCTGAGGGACTGATTACCTCAAACTCCTCTTCTCCTTACCCCTCTCTGCTTCTAAAACATCAAGGACAAAACCCAGAGGTCTTTCCTGGACGTCTGTGGCCCTGGACCATTGCCGACATCACGAAGATACAGCTGCCCATGCTGCTTCTCAGGGAAAAGGGCTGGGACCTGCCTGCGGAAGGCTACATCGTTCCACCTCCCTGGGCATCAGACCTTGCAGTGGTGCATATAGCTGACCTGCCAGTCAGTAAGGACCACATGACACCCTGCAGTGACATGACACTGCCAACATAGCCGTCGCTAAGAGTCAAGGGTGTGGCGGGAGTGTAGAGTGGCTTTAAGATTAGCTGTTCTGTGGGAGAGTGGACAAGATACCATGTTTGAAGGAATTCGGAGCAATCGATTAGTGAGGTTTGAGTTTGGGAGGTGGGAAGTACGGTGTCTGTACTTTTTAAAGATGGGTGGGAATGTTTAGCGGTTGAGTGGTTCATTGGGTTGTCATATCTGTACACTACTGCCAGGACAACTGCCGAGGTATCGCCAGTTTTTTTAGTAGCTTTTATTGACATTATGAACCTTAAATGGTTGATAACCAGGAAAACTCATTCAATGTGAATTTATTTCCATTCATTTTTTTTAGGTTCTTTCCCCAAGATGCGACCCACAACAGTTTTACCCATACCTCCCGTCTCGTGTGGGGGTTCGATCCCACGTCCATTCAGTAGTGAGCTGAGCGTACTGACCACTAAGCAGCGAGGTACTTTGTTTGTATGGGCGTTATATTAACATTATATGCTATATGTAATGTATGGGACATCCTGTGTGAGAGAGGAAGCCTGTGACTCACCTTAGTGTAGCCAAGGGCAAGGCTCTGTCCAAGACGTGCCGACCAATTACTGGCTAGAACCAACGCCTGGTCAGGGAGAGTAACCAACGCCTGGTCAGGGAGAGTAACCAACGCCTGGTCAGGGAGAGTAACCAACGCCTGGTCAGGGAGAGTAACCAACGCCTGGTCAGTGAGAGTAACCAACGCCTGGTCAGGGAGAGTAACCAACGCCTGGTCAGGGAGAGTAACCAACGCCTGGTCAGGGAGAGTAACCAACGCCTGGTCAGGGAGAGTAACCAACGCCTGGTCAGGGAGAGTAACCAACGCCTGGTCAGGGAGAGTAACCAACGCCTGGTCAGGGAGAGTAACCAACGCCTGGTCAGGGAGAGTAACCAACGCCTGGTCAGGGAGAGTCGTTATGGAAGGTGCTGCCAGGTGAAGAGATAAGCCACATTGACTAGGTGGTGGTGTTGAGAGAGGGGATTGTGTGGGAAGGAGGGGCAGGGGCAGGTGGTGTTGGTGGGGGTCCAATGCATCAGCTACTCATCCCTACCTCCCCTCACCACCCTCCCCCTACCACACACACAGTGGCTGTGCTGCTCGCCAGTACTCACAGCCTGGACGCCTGCCTCACCCGTCCGTCTCCAGAGAATTACTGGTCAACAAAACTGTAAACCCACACTGGTAAACTTTAATTATGAGTCGATATATAACTATAACAACTTTATATATATTTATTTCAAAATAAATATATATCTTTGAGAAGTAAGTTAATAATTATAATAACAAAGTGTACCAGTCTGTGGGACAATTATCCTAATTAAAACCAACTTTTTAACAACTTTTAACGGGAATTAACATAGATTTTTGTTAAAACAATCTGCACATTATTATTATTATTAGTAGTAGTAGTAATATCTTTATTTACTGCAGTACATGTACAAGGTATACAGACCATAGCTGACATCAATGACATACTACTGTATAGAAAGCCGCTTGTTATGCTGAGCATTTCCCCCAAATTAGGTCAGTTTTGTCCCAGGATGCGACCCACACCAGTCCACTAACACCCAGGTACCTACTTTACTGCTAGGTGAACATGGACCTAGTAGCAGTAGTAATAATTAATGTTGTTATTATTACTATTATTATTATATTGTTATTATCATTATTATTATTATTTATTAATAATAATAATAATGATAACATTATTATTATTTAATAATAATATTATTTTGCAAAGCGTTCAACCCGTGAGAAGACATCAGAATAGCAGTGTCAGCTTGACGTGTTACCAGTGTCAGCTTGACGTGTTACCAGTGTCAGCTTGACGTGTTACCAGTGTCAGCTTGACGTGTTACCAGTGTCAGCTTGACGTGTTACCAGTGTCAGCTTGACGTGTTACCAGTGTCAGCTTGACGTGTTACCAGTGTAAGCTTGACGTGTTACCAGTGTAGCTTGACGTGTTACCAGTGTCGACGACATGTGACGTGTTACCAGTGTCAGCTTGACGTGTTACCAGGTAGCTTGACGTGTACCAGTGTCAGCTTGACGTGTTACCAGTGTAGCTTGACGTTACCAGTGTAGCTTGACGTGTAAGTGTAAGCTTGACGTGTTACCAGTGGCTTGACGTGTTACCAGTGTCAGCTTGACGTGTTACCAGTGTAAGCTTGACGTGTTACCAGTGTAAGCTTGACGTGTTACCAGTGTAAGCTTGACGTGTTACCAGTGTAAGCTTGACGTGTTACCAGTGTAAGCTTGACGTGTTACCAGTGTAAGCTTGACGTGTTACCAGTGTAAGCTTGACGTGTTACCAGTGTAAGCTTGACGTGTTACCAGTGTAAGCTTGACGTGTTACCAGTGTCAGCTTGACGTTTTAGCAGTGTAAGCTTGACGTGTTACCAGTGTAAGCTTGACGTTTTAGCAGTGTAAGCTTGACGTGTTACCAGTGTAAGCTTGACGTGTTACCAGTGTCACTTGACGGTTACAGTGTTTGACGTGTTACCAGTGTAAACTTGACGTGTTACCAGTGTAAGCTTGACGTTTTAGCAGTGTGTTGACGTTTACCAGTGTAAGCTTGACGTGTTACCAGTGTAAGCTTGACGTGTTACCAGTGTAAGCTTGACGTGTTACCAGTGTAAACTTGACGTGTTACCAGTGTAAGCTTGACGTTTTAGCAGTGTAAGCTTGACGTGTTACCAGTGTAAGCTTGACGTGTTACCAGTGTAAGCTTGACGTGTTACCAGTGTAAGCTTGACGTTTTAGCAGTGTAAGCTTGACGTGTTACCAGTGTAAGCTTGACGTGTTACCAGTGTAAGCTTGACGTGTTACCAGTGTAAACTTGACGTGTTACCAGTGTAAGCTTGACGTTTTAGCAGTGTAAGCTGACGTGTTACCAGTGTAAGCTTGACGTGTTACCAGTGTCAGCTTGACGTTACCAGTGTAAGCTTGACGTGTTACCAGTGTAAGCTTGACGTGTTACCAGTGTAAGCTTGACGTGTTACCAGTATAAGCTTGACGTGTTACCAGTGTAAGCTTGACGTTTTAGCAGTGTCAGCTTGACGTGTTACCAGTGTAAGCTTGACGTGTTACCAGTGTAAGCTTGACGTGTTACCAGTGTAAGCTTGACGTGTTACCAGTATAAGCTTGACGTGTTACCAGGGTCCACTCTCCTGCTTGGATTGAGGGGGATGGGAGGGGTGAAGGGATGAGGGTGCTCTGGGCGGTGGGATTATTGGAGGAGAGGGAAGGGAGAGGGGGGGGTGGGGAGAGGGAGAGGGAAGGGAGAGGGGAGGGGTGGGGAGAGGGGGATGGTTGGGGAGAGGGAGAGGGAAGGGGGATGGGTGGGGAGAGGGAGAGGGAGGGGTGGTGAGAGGGGAGGGGTGGGAGAGGGGAGGGAAAGGAGATGGGGAGTGGTGGGGAGAGGGGGAGGGGTGGGGAGAGGGAGAGGGAAGGGAGAGGGGAAGGGGTGGGGAGAGGGAGAGGGAAGAGAGGGGAGGTGGGGAGAGGGATGGTTGGGAGAGGGAGAGGGAAGGGATGGTGGGGAGAGGGAGGGTTGGTGAGAGGGGGAGGGGTGGGGAGAGGGGGAGGGAAAGGAGAGGGGGAGGGGTGGGGAGAGGGGGAGGGAAAGGAGATGGGGAGTGGTGGGGAGAGGGGGAGGGGTGGGGAGAGGGAGAGGGAAGGGAGAGGGGAAGGGGTGGGGAGGGGAGAGGGATGGGAGAGGGGGAGGGGTGGGGAGAGGGTAGGGGAGAGAAGCTACAACTCTTCCCGCCGCCTTGCTTTGTCTAGCTCTTTATAGACGTGCTTGTAGTCACCCTTAAGTTTTCCCTTGTCATCTTCCTCCGGTATAAACACGAACACCCGGGCTTGCGTGCGTGCTTGCGTGTGTGCGTGCTTGCGTGCGTGCTTGCGTGTGTGCGTGCTTGAGTACGTGATTGCCTGCGTGCACGCTCGCTCACCTTCAAGAACCCCAGTGGAAATATGTCACTTTGACTCTTCTGTGGGGTTATCACAGGTTATTTACATATATGTTAATATGCATGATATGTTAATATATATTTATGTGTACCTGTACCTAAATAAATATATATATATATATATATATATATATATATATATATATATATATATATATATATAGGATGGGGTCCACCTCTGGTGTCAATTGTGGGACCCATTGCCTCGGAGAAGTGGATAAAAAGACTTCAAGGAAGAATATTTAGATTTCTTTTGAAGCCATTTGAATATTCCACTTCCCTACCACCCCATCTTTTTTTTTTTTACAAACTTTATTTCAAGACAAAATATATATATATATATATATATATATATATATATATATATATATATATATATATATATATATATATATTTATATATATATTCAGGACTATTTGTGGTGGCAGTAGACTCTGCTCTCCGCCTCGCTTCTCATAATTTACACCTGGAAAATCCTAGAGGGACTATTCCCAAATCTGCACACAGGAATCACTCCCTGCGAAAGCAAAAGACTCGGCAGGCAGCACCTACCTGCCTGGAGTCTACCCACTATATAACCCTCCACTTAAAAACATTGGTGCTACGAGTATACTGACAATACGGTAAGTGTAAGGTGCCCAAGACTCATCATCAAGAAGGAACTTAGTTCCTGACCAGCCGGGCTGTGGTTCGCCCGTCGGACTACGCGCGGCTGGCATTAACAGCCTGGTTGATCAGGCCTTGATCCATCAAGATGGGGGTCATGGACCGGCCGCGGGGGCGTTGACCCCCCCCCC
This sequence comes from Cherax destructor, assembly GCA_009830355.1. NCBI lineage: Eukaryota > Metazoa > Arthropoda > Malacostraca > Decapoda > Parastacidae > Cherax > Cherax destructor. The sequence goes on along the minus strand of WNWK01000192.1, from coordinate 280,088 downwards.
CGGTAACACCCTTCAGGTATTACCTCAGTTCTTACACTTAAGAACAGTTATCCAACGACACCGCATGAACAGGCTGAGAGCTGTTATCTTGCCTCAGCTCATTTACAGACGTAGAGCTTTCATCCTCAGCTCATTTACAGACTTAGAGCTTTCATCCTCAGCTCATTTACAGACTTAGAGCTTTCATCCTCAGCTTATTTAAGACTTAGAGCTTTCATCCTCAGCTCATTTACAGACTTAGAGCTTTCATCCTCAGCTCATTTACAGACTTAGAGCTTTCATCCTCAGCTCATTTACAGACTTAGAGCTTTCATCCTCAGCTCATTTACTGACGTAGAGCTTTCATCCTCAGCTCATTTACAGACTTAGAGCTTTCCTCAGCTTATTTAAGACTTAGAGCTTTCATCCTCAGCTCATTTACAGACTTAGAGCTTTCATCCTCAGCTCATTTACAGACGTAGAGCTTTCATCCTCAGCTCATTTACAGACGTAGAGCTTTCATCCTCAACTCATTTACAGACTTAGAGCTTTCATCCTCAGCTCATTTACAGACTTAGAGCTTTCATCCTCAGCTCATTTACAGACTTAGAGCTTTCATCCTCAGCTCATTTACAGACGTAGAGCTTTCATCCTCAGCTCATTTACAGACGTAGAGCTTTCATCCTCAGCTCATTTACAGACTTAGAGCTTTCATCCTTAGCTCATTTACAGACTTAGAGCTTTCATCCTCAGCTCATTTACAGACTTAAAGCTTTCATCCTCAGCTCATTTACAGACTTAGAGCTTTCATCCTCAGCTTATTTAAGATTTAGAGATTTCATCCTCAGCTCATTTACACTTAGAGCTTTCATCCTCAGCTCATTTACACTTAGAGCTTTCATCCTCAGCTCATTTACAGACGTAGAGCTTTCATCCTCAGCTCATTTACAGACTTAGAGCTTTCATCCTCAGCTCATTTACAGACGTAGAGCTTTCATCCTCAGCTCATTTACAGACGTAGAGCTTTCATCCTCAACTCATTTACAGACTTAGAGCTTTCATCCTCAGCTCATTTACAGACTTAGAGCTTTCATCCTCAGCTCATTTACAGACTTAGAGCTTTCATCCTCAGCTCATTTACAGACGTAGAGCTTTCATCCTCAGCTCATTTACAGACGTAGAGCTTTCATCCTCAGCTCATTTACAGACTTAGAGCTTTCATCCTTAGCTCATTTACAGACTTAGAGCTTTCATCCTCAGCTCATTTACAGACTTAAAGCTTTCATCCTCAGCTCATTTACAGACTTAGAGCTTTCATCCTCAGCTTATTTAAGATTTAGAGCTTTCATCCTCAGCTCATTTACACTTAGAGCTTTCATCCTCAGCTCATTTACACTTAGAGCTTTCATCCTCAGCTCATTTACAGACGTAGAGCTTTCATCCTCAGCTCATTTACAGACTTAGAGCTTTCATCCTCAGCTCATTTACAGACGTAGAGCTTTCATCCTCAGCTCATTTACAGACTTAGAGCTTTCATCCTCAGCTCATTTACAGACTTAGAGCTTTCATCCTCAGCTCATTTACAGACTTAGAGCTTTCATCCTCAGCTCATTTACAGACTTAGAGCTTTCATCCTCAGCTCATTTACAGACTTAGAGCTTTCATCCTCAGCTCATTTACAGACGTAGAGCTTTCATCCTCAGCTCATTTACAGACGTAGAGCTTTCATCCTCAGCTCATTTACAGACGTAGAGCTTTCATCCTCAGCTCATTTACAGACTTAGAGCTTTCATCCTCAGCTCATTTACAGACTTAGAGCTTTCATCCTCAGCTCACTTACAGACTTAGAGCTTTCATCCTCAGCTTATTTAAGATTTAGAGCTTTCATCCTCAGCTCATTTACACTTAGAGCTTTCATCCTCAGCTCATTTACAGACTTAGAGCTTTCATCCTCAGCTCATTTACAGACTTAGAGCTTTCATCCTCAGCTCATTTACAGACGTAGAGCTTTCATCCTCAGCTCATTTACAGACTTAGAGCTTTCATCCTCAGCTCATTTACAGACTTAGAGCTTTCATCCTCAGCTCATTTACAGACTTAGAGCTTTCATCCTCAGCTCACTTACAGACTTAGAGCTTTCATCCTCAGCTTATTTAAGATTTAGAGCTTTCATCCTCAGCTCATTTACACTTAGAGCTTTCATCCTCAGCTCATTTACAGACTTAGAGCTTTCATCCTCAGCTCATTTACAGACTTAGAGCTTTCATCCTCAGCTCATTTACAGACTTAGAGCTTTCATCCTCAGCTCATTTACAGACTTAGAGCTTTCATCCTCATCTCATTTACAGACGTAGAGCTTTCATCCTCAGCTCATTTACAGACGTAGAGCTTTCATCCTCAGCTCATTTACAGACGTAGAGCTTTCATCCTGCCGCAGCTCCATTACCTTCCTATAACAGTTTTATTGAACTATAATTGACTTTGTTCTCTTGCACGTGTTTAATATCGTTATTATGCATCTCATAGCCAGCCAGTGGGCGGTCAATGACGCTATTGCGTATGTACGTTACTCTGCCTCACTGCGTATGTACGTTACTCTGCCTCACTGCGTATGTACGTTACTCTGCCTCACTGCGTATGTACGTTACTCTGCCTCGCTGCGTATGTACGTTACTCTGCCTCACTGCGTATGTATGTTACTCTGCCTCACTGCGTATGTACGTTACTCTGCCTCACTGCGTATGTACGTTACTCTGCCTCACTGCGTATGTACGTTACTCTGCCTCACTGCGTATGTACGTTACTCTGCCTCGCTGTGTATGTACGTTACTCTGCCTCACTGCGTATGTATGTTACTCTGCATCACTGCGTATGTACGTTACTCTGCCTCACTGCGTATGTACGTTACTCTGCCTCACTGCGTATGTACGTTACTCTGCCTCACTGCGTATGTACGTTACTCTGCCTCACTGCGTATGTACGTTACTCTGCCTCACTGCGTATGTACGTTACTCTGCCTCACTGCGTATGTACGTTACTCTGCCTCACTGCGTATGTACGTTACTCTGCCTCGCTGCGTATGTACGTTACTCTGCCTCACTGCGTATGTATGTTACTCTGCATCACTGCGTATGTACGTTACTCTGCCTCACTGCGTATGTACGTTACTCTGCCTCACTGCGTATGTACGTTACTCTGCCTCACTGCGTATGTACGTTACTCTGCCTCACTGCGTATGTACGTTACTCTGCCTCGCTGCGTATGTACGTTACTCTGCCTCACTGCGTATGTATGTTACTCTGCATCACTGCGTATGTACGTTACTCTGCCTCACTGCGTATGTACGTTACTCTGCCTCACTGCGTATGTACGTTACTCTGCCTCACTGCGTATGTACGTTACTCTGCCTCACTGCGTATGTACGTTACTCTGCCTCGCTGCGTATGTACGTTACTAGCTTTTTATTATATTTACATAAAATTGTCACTTGTACTTCAAATATTTTTTCTTAAGATCAACTTAAATGTTAATGTCAGATTGTAATTAACTGTTATTAGTTTATTCCTTTATTTATTTCTAAGATGCGTTTTTTAATTATCTCTCAGACAGTTGAGTTACGGAGATGTTTCAACTTCTATGATATTAGGAGGACCCCCAGTGGAAATGTCTGGCTTAGGCTGGTAGGTGACTCAGACCTGCCTAGCATGGGCCAGTAGGCCTGCTGCAGTGCTCCTTCCTTCGTATGCTTTTATAAGTCACTCTATATACCTTGTATATGTACTTGTAGAAATAAAGATATTATTATTATTATTATATGACTTTTGGATTATCCTGGGTAATTTATACTGTGTATGATAATTGTACTTATGTGTACCTGTGTCTGAAGACACTTACTCACCCTCCTTTCCCACCCTTTCTTGCTTTCCTCCCTCCTTCCTGTTTTCCTCCTTCATTGTGTCTGTCTTCGCCCGGCTCTCCTCGCCCCGGCTGTCTTCCCACTCACTAAGTACTCTGTCTTCCCACTCACTAAGTACTCTGTCTTCCCACTCACTAAGTACTCTGTCTTCCCACTCACTAAGTACTCTGTCTTCCCACTCACACAGTACTCTGGTAATATTAGTTGCAGCCGACACGACCAGGTGGTCAGCTTCACGCTCGCCTGCGGTCTCTTGTAAGCTTCTAAGTTGACTTAATTCACCATTTAATACGACGATGATTGTGATGGTAATGTAGTGAGGATATATTCGATGGTGACCGTAGCTGTGGTGATGGTTGACTGACCTTGATGATAGTGAGTACAGTGCAGGAAACTGTCTCATGAAAGAGATCCTGAGTCCGTATCTGGTAGTCCTTGAAATTCAGATCGATTTTGATCCTTTCTAATCGACTGTGTTAGTCACATTAGCGCTCTCTCTGTACTCACCCTATTGTGGTTGCAGAGGTCGATCCATAGCTCTTGGCCCCATGTGTGTGTGTGTGTATACGCGCGCGTGTGCCGTGTGCGCGCGTGTGCGTGGTTTTCCCCTGGTGTCTGCAGGTAAGGTCTGTGTTGGGGTCTGCCGCCCTCACAGCTGCTCAGGGGGTCACAAATCGATATGTTCACTCTGATATTAGACACAACTGCTTTTTTTTTTTCCCCCTCGACATCAGCCTCTTCGAGTCCCCCTCCCCCCGACAGACGACCCCCCACCAACGACCCCCCACCAACGACCCCCCACGGCAGACCCCATCACCCCACCCCTCCACTCTCCTCGTGTTCAAGTATATCAAGAAACCTTTATATACTTGATGATATCCTACTGAAATCTGCCAGCTCAGGCTGACACTATTGAAGTCTCCCAGCTCAGGCTGACACTACTGAAGTCTCCCAGCTCAGGCTGACACTACTGAAGTCTCCCAGCTCAGGCTGACACTAGTGAAGTCTCCCAGCTCAGGCTGACACTAGTGAAGTCTCCCAGCTCAGGCTGACACTACTGAAGTCTCCCAGCTCAGGCTGACACTAGTGAAGTCTGCCAGCTCAGGCTGACACTACTGAAGTCTCCCAGCTCAGGCTGACACTACTGAAGTCTCCCAGCTCAGGCTGACACTACTGAAGTCTCCCAGCTCAGGCTGACACTACTGAAGTCTCCCAGCTCAAGCTGACACTCTGAAGTCTCCCAGCCCCAGGCTGACACTACTGAAGTGTCCCAGCTCAGGCTGACACTACTGAAGTCTCCCAGCTCAGGCTGACACTACTGAAGTCTCCCAGCTCAGGCTGACACTACTGAAGTCTCCCAGCTCAGGCTGACACTACTGAAGTCTCCCAGCTCAGGCTGACACTACTGAAGTCTCCCAGCTCAAGCTGACACTACTGAAGTCTCCCAGCTCAGGCTGACACTACTGAAGTGTCCCAGCTCAGGCTGACACTACTGAAGTCTCCCAGCTCAGGCTGACACTACTGAAGTCTCCCAGCTCAGGCTGACACTACTGAAATCTGCCAACTCAGGCTGACACTACTGAAATCTGCCAACTCAGGCTGACACTACTGAAGTGTCCCAGCTCAGGCTGACACTAGTGAAGTCTCCCAGCTCAGGCTGACACTACTGAAGTCTCCCAGCTCAGGCTGACACTAGTGAAGTCTCCCAGCTCAGGCTGACACTAGTGAAGTCTCCCAGCTCAGGCTGACACTACTGAAGTCTCCCAGCTCAGGCTGACACTAGTGAAGTCTGCCAGCTCAGGCTGACACTACTGAAGTCTCCCAGCTCAGGCTGACACTACTGAAGTCTCCCAGCTCAGGCTGACACTAGTGAAGTCTCCCAGCTCAGGCTGACACTAGTGAAGTCTCCCAGTTCAGGCTGACACTAGTGAAGTCTCCCAGCTCAGGCTGACACTACTGAAGTCTCCCAGCTCAGGCTGACACTAGTGAAGTCTCCCAGCTCAGGCTGACACTACTGAAATCTGGCAACTCAGGCTGACACTACTGAAGTCTGCCAGCTCAGGCTGACACTACTGAAATCTGCCAACTCAGGCTGACACTACTGAAGTCTGCCAGCTCAAGCTGACACTACTGAAGTCTGCCAGCTCAGGCTGACACTACTGAAGTCTCCCAGCTCAGGCTGACACTACTGAAGTCTCCCAGCTCAGGCTGACACTGATGAAGTCTGCCAGTTCAGGCTGACACTACTGAAGTCTCCCAGCTCAGGCTGAGACTGCTGAAGTCTCCCAGCTCAGGCTGACACTACTGAAGTCTCCCAGCTCAGGCTGACACTAGTGAAGTCTCCCAGCTCAGGCTGACACTAGTGAAGTCTGCCAGTTCAGGCTGACACTACTGAAGTCTGCCAGTTCAGGCTGACACTAGTGAAGTCTGCCAGTTCAGGCTGACACTACTAAAGTCTGTCAGTTCAGGCTGACACTAGTGAAGTCTGCCAGTTCAGGCTGACACTACTAAAGTCTGTCAGTTCAGGCTAACACTAGTGAAGTCTGCCAGTTCAGGCTGACACTAGTGAAGTCTGCCAGTTCAGGCTGACACTAGTGAAGTCTGCCAGTTCAGGCTGACACTAGTGAAGTCTGCCAGTTCAGGCTGACACTACTAAAGTCTGTCAGTTCAGGCTGACACTAGTGAAGTCTGCCAGTTCAGGCTGACACTAGTGAAGTCTGCCAGTTCAGGCTGACACTAGTGAAGTCTGCAAGTTCAGGCTGACCCTAGTGAAGTCTGCCAGTTCAGGCTGACACTACTAAAGTCTGTCAGTTCAGGCTGACACTATTGATGTCTGTCAGTTCAGGCTGACACTAGTGAAGTCTGCCAGTTCAGGCTGACACTAGTGAAGTCTGCCAGTTCAGGCTGACACTAGTGAAGTCTCCCAGCTCAGGCTGACACTACTGAAGTCTGCCAGTTCAGGCTGACACTACTGAAGTCTCCCTGCTCAGGCTGACACTACTGAAGTCTCCCAGCTCAGGCTGACACTAGTGAAGTCTGCTAGTTCAGGCTGACACTAGTAAAGTCTGCCAGTTCAGGCTGACACTAGTGAAGTCTGCCAGTTCAGGCTGACACTAGTGAAGTCTGCCAGTTCAGGCTGACACTAGTGAAGTCTGCCAGTTCAGGCTGACACTAGTGAAGTCTGCCAGTTCAGGCTGACACTAGTGAAGTCTGCCAGTTCAGGCTGACACTAGTGAAGTCTGCCAGTTCAGGCTGACACTAGTGAAGTCTGCCAGTTCAGGCTGACACTACTGAAGTCTGCCAGTTCAGGCTGACACTACTGAAGTCTGCCAGTTCAGGCTGACACTAGTGAAGTCTGCCAGTTCAGGCTGACACTAGTGAAGTCTGCCAGTTCAGGCTGACACTAGTGAAGTCTGCCAGTTCAGGCTGACACTACTGAAGTCTCCCAGCTCAGGCTGACACTACTGAAGTCTCCCAGCTCAGGCTGACACTAGTGAAGTCTGCCAGTTCAGGCTGACACTAGTGAAGTCTGCCAGTTCAGACTGACACTAGTGAAGTCTGCCAGTTCAGGCTGACTCTACTGAAGTCTCCCAGCTCAGGCTGACACTACTGAAGTCTCCCAGCTCAGGCTGACACTACTGAAGTCTCCCAGCTCAGGCTGACACTAGTGAAGTCTGCCAGTTCAGGCTGACACTAGTGAAGTCTGCCAGTTCAGGCTGACACTACTAAAGTCTGTCAGTTCACACTAAACACTGCACAATCCATTCTGTATGACAGAATATGACAGAGAAACATAACAAGATTTTCTTCCGCCTGTGTAACCTATAGTGTAGCAACACATCGTTCGATTCCCGGCGGGGCGGAAACATTTCGAGGTGTTTCCTTACACACACACACACACACACACACACACACACACACACACACACACACACACACACACATACAACAGGCCTAGTGTCTAATCGACATGTGCCTAGGACAAAATGGTAAGTAACATCCTGGTGGCCCATGGCCTGGTAGGCAAAGCTCTCGCTTCACAAGCTGAGGAAGTCCATCACACATTAGATTACTCCTTCATGATAAAGTTGATATGTTAGCCAAGAAGAGCACCCTGAAGGAGAATGTAGAATATAACTTTGGTGTATCTGTGTCTAGCATTAGGAATAATATTAGAGAAATAAATAATGAAAATGATTGTTATAGGAATGCAGTTAGAAGCCTGAGTAGATCTATAACCCACTATGATAACATGAACGTAGATAAGTATGTTTATGGAGCAACTTGCAATGTGAACAGCCTGACTGATGTTGTAGTGGCCAGGCTTAGGCTTGGCTACAAGTACTGACTGATGTTGTAGTGGCCAGGCTTAGGCTTGGCTACAAGTACTTCTGGCAGTTTGGGAGATACACAGATGATGATCAAACTAAATGCAAATTAAATAATGTGATCAGGCATATGGTCACTGTCTTGAACACTATGTGCTTAGTTGTCCACTTATTGAGGAATATAGAGATAGACAGTATAATAACCTATGTGACATGTCAAGATATCTTATTAATGAAAATAAGATACCAGATATACTAAGCAAATTCCCTAAATTTGCTTGTAACAGATAAGTGAACCGTAGATATAAATCCATATGTACTCCTGTTAACCCTTTTGGGGCCTAGTTCCTAGGCCTTTAGTGTATCCATATGCTCTTGCACTACCGTCCACACGATGGATATGGGGTGCACAATAAACTAGCCACTTCGGTGGCAAAATCTAAATCTAGAGTCCGTGGTTCGATTCCCGGCAAGGGTGGAAACATTTGGCTTGTTTCCTTACACCGGTTGTCCCTTTTCACCCATCAATAAAACAGGTACCTGGGTTAGTTACCATTTTGTCCTAGGCACATGTCGATTTGACACTAGGCCTGTTGTATGTGTGTGTGTGTGTGTGTGTAAGGAAACACTTCGAAATGTTTCCGCCCCGTCGGGAATAGAACCCGGGCCCTCCGTGCGTGAAGCGAGAGCTTTACCACTAGGCCACCGGGTGTGTGATCAATGTTAACCTATCAGTGAAATCGATACCTGGGTGTTAGTGGACTGGTGTGGGTCGCATCCTGGGACAAAACTGACCTAATTTGCGGGAAATGCTCTACATAACAAGCGGCTTTCTATATAATAGTATGTCATTGATGTCAGCTATGGTCTGTATACCTTGTACATGTACTTGTTGTAAATAAAAATATTTTTATATTATTATTATCAAGTTATGTTAAGTGTGTTAAGACCACCACATCAATACCCACACTAACGGGATTCCATAACTGAATATAGCTGTTCTCTGAGACGTCATGAAGTATATTTATACTTCATTTGTTGTACAAGAATATTTTAAGAGGCTTAAGATAACGATCCGTAATTTTCAAAATTCATGATGAATGTGCGAAATACAAGACCAAAATTATCACACGATCAGCTGCACTGGGTTAACTGGGGTTACCTCCCCCCCTCCCCCTTCCTCCCTGTCCTCGGATCGAATCCGACTGCCTCCATAAGGTATTGTATAACTCATATGGGCTCAGCGCTTCCTCCACGAAGTATTTGGAACGAATTAATTTATTCAGGGTAATTTTATATAGAGAAAACGACACCGGCGTTTTAGGGGTGACTCAAGTCAAGATAAAATATCGCTGTGTCCTTTAACCAAACTTAGTTTGATAATTTGTTGTAACATGTGACTTTTGTACAGTATTTAAGCTTTACTGTTTTGTAATGCACAACCATAACAACCTAACACTTAAGTTACATGGAAAAATATGTTAGCAGGTCACTGGAACCGCAGATTTCGTATATGGGAGCAGATGTACTGACTGAAGTGATAAAAAGTAATCAGGGTTTAGAGCATGGTTCCTTCCCCAGACACTAAACCATGTTGATACAAGCTATGATCTTGAAGGACTTCAGTGGAAATAAGAAAGTTTTGTAACGCGGCTTTACTGGGTTATGACTGGGTTATTCTGGGTTATTAGCTCTCGGGTCTATAATACAAACAAAATATTTCTTCAACGCGACCTTTAGCAAAATAAATCAGTTTGGCATCACTGGGCTATTTTAAGTTTATTTACATGCAAGTTAATACACGCAAATTGTCATTATTCATGCATTATTACCACTGGTTCTGCCACCCAACTAACTATTATTAACAAAATATTTCAGTCCATTTAAGAGTACTATCTTCACATCACATGTTATACTAGCAATCTAATCCTCATCTATAAGACCTAGTATTAGCAGATCTATGTGACCTTGTAAATGGTGCAAGGCCGGACCGAAACTTTCTGGTGAGCTTCTTATATGTGAGGGTTATTTGTGTCAAGGACTAAAGATTATCTTCACGAATGAATTAGCGCAGCTTGTAATGACAAAATAAATCAGTTTGGCATTACTGGGCTATTTTAAGTTTATTTACATGCAAGTTAATACACGCAAATTGTCATTATTCATGCATTATCACCACTGGGGATGCCAAGCCCATGTTGACACTACAGATCGCTTGTTCTATCTAGGCTGGAATATTGCTGCACACTAACGGCACCTTTCAAGGTGGGTGAAATTGCTGACCTTGAAAATGTGCAGAGAACCTTCACTGCACGCATAAGTGCGATAAACCACCTCAACTACTGGGAACGCTTGAAGTTCCTAAACCTGTACTCTCTAGAACGCAGGCGGGAGAGATACATTATTATATACACATGGAAAATTCTCGAGGGCTTAGTACCAAACTTGCACACAAAAATCACTCCCTACGAAAGCAAAAGACTCGGCAGGCGATGTAACATCCCCCCAATGAAGAGCAGGGGTGCCACTAGCACGTTGAGGGACAACACAATAAGTGTCAGGGGCCCAAGATTGTTCAACTGCCTCCCAGCATACATCAGGGGGATTACCAACAAACCCATGGCTGTCTTCAAGCAGGCATTGGACAGGCACCTCAAGTCGGTACCTGATCAGCCGGGCTGTGGTTCGTACGTTGGACTGCGTGCGGCCAGCAGTAACAGCCTGGTTGATCAGGCTCTGGTCCAACAGGAGGCCTGGTCACAGACCGGGCCGCGGGGGCGTTGACCCCTGGAATACTCTCCAGGTAGACTCCAGGTAGACTGGTTCTACCACCCAACTTAACTATTATTAACAAAATCTTTCAGTCCATTTAAGAGTACTATCTTCACATCACATGTTATACTAGCAATCTAATCCTCATCTATAAGACCTAGTATTAGCAGATCTATGTGAGCCTTAAATGTGCAAGGGACGAAACTTTCTGGTAGAGCTCTTATACTGTGAGGGTTATTTGTGTCAAGGACTAAAGATTATCTTCATGAATAATTAGCGCACTATGTAATACAATGGTGATTGATTTACAAAATTAATTGTGGTACTTTATATATATATATATATATATATATATATATATATATATATATATATATATATATATATATATATATGCTTAATCACCCAACCTGTCCATCAAATTATGCTTCGCCTGAGTAGATATGACTGATGATTACAGACTTGTTATCAATAATAATACTTCCCTTATAATACATTCCCTGATTTTAAAATATTGGATATAATATCCGAACGGTATTTATAAATCTACTTTTATACAGCTACATACCTGGAGTATACGTGGAGAGGGTTTTTTCGGGGATCAACGCCCCCGCGACCTGGTCCGCGATCAGGCAAACAATTTTATCAACATGAATCACGAAATCGTAATGACACGATTGCAAACAAACCATACCACGGGTGGGGTTCGAACCCGCGGTCAGAGAGTCTCAAAACTCCCAGTGGCTTACGCGACGGTCTGGAGTTTTGAGACTCTCTGACCGCGGGTTCGAACCCCACCCGTGGTATGGTTTAATTTTATCAACCAATCACCATCGTCGTTACAAGCTGCGCTAATTCATGAAAATAGACTTTACTACTCTGTTTACTACATCTGAGTTGCCTGATATTATTTTTACCCAGAAGTGTCAAGGAACTTTTTTCTGCAGCTGTACATCCCTGGTCTGGACATATCCTCACTGGACTTATAATTAATATGAGGAGTGTAGCTCCTCTGATGTACTAATATCAAGGTTGCTCCAGAGAGCTTGAACTGCAATCGAAGATTCTATTAACTGGAATTCACCGGTGATCAGCAGATCTGAATCATTGAGAGTCCTATTACATAGTACACAATCACCAGTGCATAACAATCTACCAGTGTTGCTACACGACAAAATATGTACTCACACAGGCTACGAAGAGTAGAAATATTTTAATTTGTATCTTTGCTTACCTCTTTATGGGCGATGTTTAGCCTAGATTACCTCCCAGGGTTCCCTCATTATACCTTACCCTAGTAAGGCCCTGCAGGTTATAGATAAAGGAGAATACAGAGGAGTACTTTCCTGGGAGCTGAAGTAAACTGAAGGTATCATGGAGTCTCCAATATAGCGTCTTGTTAAGTCTACGTGGTGGCTACTTCTGGCGTCTCAAATTTGAGATATCCAAGTTTTACTGGCCACTCCATTCATGGCCACTGCTACTAATGCTTATCATTATTATAGGTCCATTAACTATTCGTTTCCTTTTAGGAAAACTAAACTCAGAATGGACACATCTACTATAAAATTTACTACTACTGGGAGCTCAAAGTTCAAATTATAAAATGGTTTAACCAAGAGGTTAATACAATTATTACTTCACCTTCCACTCTGTAGTGAACATGTGAAATGTCGTACAAGTTGACATTCATCAATTAATGATGTAAATATGATCTTACATAATATAAAAGTAAATAGATTAACTATTCTCTAAGTAACTTAAGAAGTAATAAGTGTTTCTCTAATTCAGTACACATTAATAATAGTTGTTAGTGAACAATAATCTGATTTTTTTCATATTAGTCTACTCCAGTCTTCTGGATCTGCTTAAGTAGTTCGTACTTCTGTTAGTTTGTTGGTCATTTTGAGCTTCATTTTGAGTTGCAGCTGGAGTGGCTGGAGTGGCTTCCACTTCGTGGGTATGGTGACTTGACTCCTCTAAGATTTCACTAGGGCACTCAGTGTCTAAAAGAAGATCCCTCTCCCATGGATACAATGTCATTACCCTCAGTTAGAGGTCACAGTATATTTCCAACGGGACCAACTTGCTGTTCTGAGAGCTTATACAACTTTTCTTAACACTTTCACTGTTCGTATTACTCCCTGTGGATCTGGAGAGACTTCGACCACCCTTCCCATGGGCCACTGGGCTCTCATTGTCTATGGGGACGATATCGCCGGGTTTCACACAAATACAGTTGAACGGTTCTGACGCAGCATAATAATGTTCTCTCAAGGATGTCAAATAATCAGAATGATACACTTTTTCCAATTTTCTCAAAGAGATTTGGTTAAATTTATTTCTAAGAATGTTACCATTATAGTCTAGGACTCGAGGTCATCTTCTGTTACGTTCCTAAAGATAGACACGAGTTCCACTTCTCTCCCACTCAGTAAATGTGACGGGGTTAATAATACAGGGTCATTGGAATCTCCCATGTAGGCCATTGGATGGTTATTTATTATATTCTCAGCCTCTAAGATAAGTAAGTTTCTGCGGGTGAAGACCTTTCCATTCTAATCACATATTCATAAAATACCCTCTGTCAGGGTTGACATTTGGTTAGTTAGTTTAATATCTTTATTATGCACCCCATATCCATGGTGTGGGTGGTAGTCAAAAGATTACAGAGGTACATAATGGGTCCAGGGACTGGGCCCTAAAGTTTTGATAGCTGAGCAAGTTACAAAGGTAATGAACTCACAAGTTTCAAAGGTAATGAATCATGTAAGTAAGTAAATTTACTTACTTACGTTTATACATGGTTACAATCATGAACAAATTAGTATAAAGTAATGAGCAATTCACACGTCCACACCCGGTCACAACTGTAATGAGATATTGGTGCAAATGTTAATTGTTGAGTCACACACACATATGAAGCACTAAACTACAGACCAGTGTCACTGACATGTATAGTATGCAAAGTCATGGAGAAGATTATCAGAAGAGTGGTGGAACACAAACCTACTGGAGTTCTATGACAGGGTGACAGTAAGAATAGAGAGGGGTGGGTAGATTGCATTTTCTTGGACTGTAAGAAGGCATTTGACAGTTCCACACAGGAGATTAGTGCAAAAACTGGAGGACCAGGCAGGGATAACAGGGAAGGCACTAGTACAATGAATCAGGGAATACCTGTCAGGAAGACAGCAGCGAGTCATGGTACGTGGCGAGGTGTCAGAGTGGGTGCCTGTGACGAGTGGGGTTCCACAGGGGTGTCCTAGGACTGGTGCTGTTTCTGGTATTTGTGAACGACATGACGAAAGGAATAGACTCCGAAGTGTCACTGTTTTCTGATGATGTGAAGTTGATGAGAAAAAAATCAATTGGACGAGGATCAGGCAGAACTACAAAGGGATCTGGACAGGCTGCAAACCTGGTCCAGCAATTGGCTCCTGGAGTACAACCCCACCAAGTGCAAAGTCATGAAGATTGGGGAAGGGCAAAGAAGACCACAGACGGAGTACAGTCTAGGGGGCCAGAGACAAAAAACCTCACTCAAGGAAAAAGATCTTTGGGTGAGTATAACACCAGGCACATCTCCTGTTCTGGAATGCAGGCCACTGGTTGTGCATCCACTCCAGTAATGATCTGAGATGGTGGTGTATTTCTATCATTTCTTGCCAGCTTTTTTTCTTCCTGGCATTAAAAAATCTGTCTCTGGAGTGGTTGTAACTACCCTGGTTTTTTTTCACATGGTCTGAGTGATCTGTACCTTCTTGTCCCCATTAAATGGTGTGCCTGACAGTATGTGTTGTAGCATTGTCTTTCAATGACCGAAGAGCAACACATTTTAGGGTGAAATAGTTTACAAGAAGAGTTGCATTCTCCTTTAGTCATGAGGTCGTGGCATTTTTTGTGATGGTCAAAACTACATGTCTCATCCATTTTTTTTCCAGATATTCCATGCCTACAGATATCCAAGGCATAGAATTTGCATAGATTTGATTTCTGTATGCCAGGATTTTTTTTGTGGCTGGATTCCCTACTGGTGCATTTTTTCTGACTTCAGTATCTACAGCACCTGTACTAGCACCAGTGCCACCACCAGTGTTAACTAGTAATGTATCAACACCATTCCCCAATGCATCATCCCCTTTTTTTTCCATCTCCAGCAGTATTGCTATTTTGTATTTCTGGAACTCGTATACGTACCTGTCTTTAAACTGTTTTGTCAATATCAGGACCACTATCTCCATCTGGTGAACTGTCTTTCATTTCTGTCCTTACAGGTAGTATGTACTAACTTCCAAGACAGCACCAAGGGCAACAGCTCCATCTGACCCACTCCCTTTACTTTCCCATCTGTCATACAAGACTGCCAAATTTTCTAAAAAGGATAGTTTTTGTTGGTGTTTCTGTTATAATATAAAAGTAATTTTCTCCCACAAGTGTCTGTTGCTTGGGCAGACCCAAAAATATTTTCCTGATTTAATATCATTAGTGGCGAATTGCTTAATGTCTATACATTTACCATGACTCCATTTTCCGCAGAGGTTACATGCAACCCAAGCAAAACCCTGCTTGGTACTACTGTTGCAGCTTACACTTGTATTCATGATGGTACTTTTTTCAGTGTTGGTTTCCTGGTAGACCTATCTCTTCCCTTTTATTTAAAACTGCAACATTTATTATGGTATACCTTATCTATACATTATGGTATCATTATGAGATTAATAAGTTGAGGAAGCCTAGAGAACAAATGGATTTGACAGTTAAAAATAGGAGAGGAGAGTTATTAAATGGAGAGTTAGAGGTATCGGGAAGATGGAGGGAATATTTTGAGGATTTGTTAAATGTTGATGAAGACAGGAAGCTGTGATTTCGTGTGTAGGGCAAGGAGGAATAACATCTTGTAGGAGTGTGGAAGAGCCAGTTGTGGGTGTAGGGAAGTTCGTGAGGCAGTGGGTAGAATGAAAGGGGGTAAGGCAGCTGGGATTGATGGGATAAAGATAGAAATGTTAAAAGCAGGTGGGGATATAATTTTG
Organism: Cherax destructor; assembly: GCA_009830355.1. Classification (NCBI taxonomy): domain Eukaryota; kingdom Metazoa; phylum Arthropoda; class Malacostraca; order Decapoda; family Parastacidae; genus Cherax; species Cherax destructor. Next base: position 264,060 of record WNWK01000192.1, on the reverse strand, counting down.
GAGTGGTTGGTGCTATTATTTAATAAATGTATGGAAGAGGGTAAGGTACCTAGGGATTGGCAGAGAGCGTGTATTGTTCCTTTGTATAAAGGCAAAGGGGACAAAGAGAGTGCAAAAATTATAGGGGAATAAGTCTGTTGAGTGTACCTGGTAAAGTGTATGGTAGAGTTATTATTGAAAGAATTAAGAGTAAAACAGAAAGCAGGATAGCAGATGAACAAGGGGCTTTAGGAAAGGTAGGGGTGTGTAGACCAAGTGTTTACAGTGAAACATATAGGTGAACAGTATTTGGATAAGGGTAAAGATGTTTTGTGGCATTTATGGATTTGGAAAAGGCGTATGATAGGGTAGATAGGGGGCAATGTGGCAGATGTTGCAGGTGTATGGAATAGGAGGAAGGTTACTGAAAGCAGTGAAGAGTTTTATGAGGATAGTGAGGCTCAGGTTAGAGTGTGTAGGAGGGAAGGGGACTATTTCCCAGTAAAAGTGGGCCTTAGACAAGGATGTGTGATGTCACCGTGGTTGTTCAATATATTTATAGATGGGGTTGTAAGAGAAGTGAATGCGAGGGTCTTGGCAAGAGGTGTTGGGCTAAAAGATAAAGAAGCAAATACAAAGTGGGAGTTGTCACAGTTGCTTTTGCTGATGACACTGTGCTTTTGGGAGATTCTGAAGAGAAGTTGCAGAGGTTGGTGGATGAATTTGGTAGGGTGTGTAAAAGAAGAAAATTGAAAGTGAATATAGGAAAGAGTAAGGTGATGAGGATAACAAAAAGAATAGGTGACGAAAGATTGGATATCAGATTGGAGGGAGAGAGTATGGAGGAGGTGAATGTATTCAGATATTTGGGAGTGGACATGTCGGCGGATGGGTCTATGAAGGATGAGGTGAATCATAGAATTGATGAGGGGAAAAGGGTGAGTGGAGCACTTCGGAGTCTGTGGAGACAAAGAACCTTGTCCATGGAAGTAAAGAGGGAATGTATGAGAGTATAGTTATACCAACGCTCTTATATGGGTGTGAAGCATGGGTGATGAATGTTGCAACGAGGAGAAGGCTGGAGGCAGTGGAGATGTCATGTCTGAGGTCAATGTGTGGTGTGAATAATATGCAGAGAATTCGGAGTTTGGAAATTAGGAGGAGGTGCGGGATTACCAAAACGATTGTCCAGAGAGCTGAGGAGGGGTTGTTGAGGTGGTTTGGACATGTAGAGAGAATGGAACGAGACAGAGTGACTTCGAGAGTGTATAAATCTGTAGTGGAGGGAAGGCGGGGTAGGGGTCGGCCTAGGAAAGGTTGGAGGGAGGGGTAAAGGAAGTTTTGTGTGCGAGGGCTTGGACTTCCAGCAAGCATGTGTGAGCGTATTTGATAGGAGTGAATGGAGGCATATGGTTTTTAATACTTGACGTGCTGTTGGAGTGTGAGCAAAGTAACATTTATGAAGGGATTCAGGGAAACCGGCAGGCCGGACTTGAGTTCTGGAGATGGGAAGTACAGTGCCGGCACTCTGAAGGAGGGGTGTTAATGTTGCAGTTTTATAACTGTAGTGTAAAGCACCCTTCTGGCAAGACAGTGATGGAGTGAATGATGATGAAAGTTTTTCTTTTTCGGGCCACCCTGCCTTGGTGGGAATCGGCCGATGTGTTAATAAAAAAAAAAAAAATATGGTATACACTATACCACTGTGTATTACACTCTATTATCAGAGAGACTTTCTTCTCACAGTATTTGATACTATGCATCTATTGAACACAGCACTGTCTAGGCCCATGGATTCCCCTCGTGGGTGTATGCACCACTTCCTGTACATTTTTCCCTTTTCCAAGCACTGGAAAGATTTACTTTTGTGTTCACTGGCACAGTTCTATGTTTCTAGTATGAAAATATCCAGTGATAATCCTTGTAAACTATGGAGCCACATAGGAGACACCACCACTGCTGACATCATATATTGGAGTGAGACAGATTAAGGGAGCAAATTAAAATTAAAAACTTTTACATATTTTATTTTGCATCTATGATAATTTATGAACAGCACAGTTATGACTGCTAAATAAAACATAATATAAAAAGTCTGAAAGGAAAATTCTATGCTTTGGACATTTTATTAAAATCTGTTACTGAATCATACAATGTAGCTTAAAACAATACACCTGACCCACACTACTGCATCTAAATTAGTGTTCTTTGTTTACATACCAAAAATGAAATTGACTGTACTTTATTATATATCCCCTAAAAATGATGGTAAACTGTATAATTTGGAAAATCTATTTGCCTGTGGCTTAATAGCATGTTGGTTCCTCAACTCATCATTTTTCTTTGACGTTCCAAAACTATTAATTCTCTTGAGAGCCAATACTATATAAGGCCTCAGCGACTGATAACAATAGACAACATAAAACTTTTCATGTTACCAAGATAAATGTGCATCTTTTATTAACTCTTTGTATGTCAAAATTTCCAAATCAGAAAACAGAACTGACCCAAGACATCAGGATTTTTAAATGTATTAAATAGTATCAGGCACATTCAACAATTGGCATCTGTGAATGTTGATAATTTATCACCAGCTCATCAGCAATAATCAAAATATGTGAAAAAAATTCATGTACAGTTTTTTTTTCTATAATTAAAAATCCTCACATGTTGGATTAATTTTGATTTCAGATTTGAAAGCAGCATATTCAAATTACAGTGGACCCTCGGTTAATGAAAAAACTTCATCCCAGAAGCCTGCTCAAGTGCCATTACCGAACGAATTTACTTCCTTAAGAAATAATGTCACGTAGGTTAGTCTATTTCAGACCCCCCAAAATACACTTCCACATGCACTTACAATATTATACTTACATAATTGTACGATTTCCGGGGTATTCGTTAACCGAGGGTCCACTGTAGTCTAAAATTCTGGTGTTGTGAATAAAGTCCATGACAGTGCAAGTGTTGCGAATAAGGCCATGGCAGTACAAGTGTTGTGAATGAAATCCATGACAGTGAAAGTGCTATACAGTGGAACCTCTGGTCACAACCATAATTCGTTCCAAAACTCTGGTCGTGACCAGAACCTAATTTCCCCATTGGATTGTAAGTAAATACGATTAATCCGGTCTAGACCCCTATGAACTGTGTGTAAATATTTTTTTTTTTTAAAGATTTTTAAGCACAAAAATAGTTAATTATACCATAGAATGCAGTGTAATAGTAAGCTAAATGTAAAAACCTTGAATAATATTGAGAAAACCTTGAACAACAGAGAAAACTAACAGTGCACGAGTCCTAAGAGTTTTAAGCACAGAAAAAATAATCAAAGTCTGAAAAATCCTTACTTATACAAAATAATGCACAGTTTAATAGAGAAAAAACTAGAGTACAAACAACAGGAAGTGGGGAAAATTGGCGCATGCGAAAAAAATGGTGCGGAATGTGAAAATTGGCACTGCTATGTTTGTTTGGCACCCGATTATGTGTTTGTGACCAGATGCAAAAATTTGCCAAATTTTTTGGTCGTGAACTGATTTGTTCATATTCGAAAGTGTTCATGACCAGAGGTTCCACTGTATTTTTTTTTAAATGTAGCAATAATGGCATTAATGTGCATAAAAAGACTGAGGTCTAGGAAATGCAGATAAGATATTTTCAAACAATTCCATAGCTGGTTTGAATATAAAATTTGATATATGGGCAATGTACTAATTTCATGACATGCTTCCTTATCTATTACTCAAAAGTTAATATTGAAAATTTACTGAAAAGCAAAAGAATTGTCTTAAGACATTCATGAATATACAGTAGGACCCCCTCGTATCTGTGGGGGATACGTTCAAGGACATGCCGTAGATACCGAAACCTCGGATAGTATGACAACTCTCATTTTGTTCAGTATTAAAATCATTATCTTTTAATCCTACACCTCTCCCCGAACACTCCAGCATTCACCTCTTCTACAACCCCATCTATAAAAATGTTAAACAACAGTGGTGACATCGTGCATCCCTGTCCAAGGCCTTCTTTTACTGGAAAATAATCTCCGTCTCCTACATACCCTAACCTGAGCCTCACTATCCTCATAAAAAGTCTTAACTGCTTTAAGTAACCATCTATTCCATACACTTGCAACAAAATTTAACATTAACACATTCATCTGTGATGAAACTTTTATTAGTAAATGCCCACTGCAATTTTACAAGAGTTACATGATCTAATGCACCTTACATGCCAATAACACCCTCAACTAAAGAACAATTAACCATTTTTTTTATTATATCTGAAATTATATTTCTTTTAAATAATGAGATTTAATTCCATATAAGATATAATGATAAATATGTAAAATCTGGGATATTTACCAGGAAGATTAATTTGTGTGCATTATGATTTAATACACAAAATAATTAAGCTGCTACAGTAAGAATAATTGTGATGTAATGATACTTAAATTACAGGTGTCTTGACCTTTGTAAGGGAATAAGACACTATATTTAAAGATATGTACCTGCACAGCAGTTCCTGGGTAATCTCTCTCCTGTTGAAGCACCTTAATGTGACTTCATTACCTAGAATATACAGTAGTACTATGAACGAAACTGCATTGAAAGTGAAGTGCATTTTGTAGATAAAACTCTACAACATTAAAGCTACCAACCACACCATGGTAAAGATAAAAGTACTGCAACCAAATTTTCATATTTGTATTTAAAGATAGTTTTGTAGTGGACACATCCAGTCACCACATGACAAGTGTTACATATTACTACCCTTGTCACACTGGCCTGGTAACACGACACTACATTACAGTATCATGACAAACACTGTCAGAAGGCACTCTTTGTCAAGGAAAGGGGAGGGGATGGGCACTGTGATACCAGTGAAGAGCTCTAGATTCAAGGCATTAGAACTTTCCTTCCTCCCATTCCTGATGCCATGTATCATTGTACCATGTCTCAATAAAGTATTATTATTATTATTATTATTATTATTATTATTATAGTGTTTCCCCATAAATACAGAACACAGTGGAACCTCGGTTTTCGTCTTTAATTCATTCCAGAAAGTCTGACGAAAACCAAATTCTACGAATCCCCTTCCATAAGGACTTCAGGTATCAAGTCCCTATCCGGGGTTACTGCCCTTCTTTGTCTTTTACTGGCACTAGGACCAGCTTGAGAGTCACTGGACCCCTGTCGCACAAAAAATCTGTCCAGAGAGATCTGTTTCTGGCATCTCTTTAAGATCTGCCTAAAATGGGACAAGGCATTGTCATTGAACATGTTGCAGACACGGCTTGCAACAGCTTTGCTAGGGTGATATTTCTCCACAAAACTTTGCAACTCACTCCACTTTGCACACATGTCCTTAATCACTGAAGAAGGCACATTCCCTCTCTCTTCCTCCTCCTCTGAAGCAATTGCCTCAGCTGCAATCTGTTGCTGTTCCAGTTGAAGGTGTTGCAGCTCTTTAGTGGTTAGCTCTACCCTTTGGTCATCCACCAACTCTTCCACATCCTGGCCACTCACATCCAACCCTATGGACTTCCCCAAAGCCACAACAAGCATAGGGTTGTCAGGGTCAGCCTCAAACCCTTCAAAGGGCTGCCTCTCGGAACTTTCTTTGGCCCCATGGTGACTTATTTAGCAGTCACACTCAATAAACAAGCACAAAAAAACAATGGATCATTATGAAATGTTTCGTATGAACGCACAGAGTAATGTTCACTCAACGAGAAACAAAGCCAGACTGATTCAGAACGTTTGCATGGGATGCTTTGTGTGGGCGCAGGCAGGCGGACACGTTCGGTACGGCATTCGAAAACTTAGGTGATGAACGAAAACTGGGACAAAATTTTGACAAAAAAGTCGTTGAAAACCGAATTCGACGAAAACCAGGGTAAACGAAAACCGAGGTTCCACTGTAATTATATTCATGGGGAAGTGCTAGACCCATAGGAGTCATACTATGCCTGTTGAGTGGGAGGCAATCAGGTTTACTCCAAGGAAGACATAAGCTTGTATCAAGAGTCCTTCTCCAGAAGCAAGATAGTCCCTCCTCTTGAAGGAAATATAAATTAGTCCAGTAGGACATTACTGATAAAGAAACCTCTGGTATCTAAGATGATGTTAGCTGCTTTAATGTGTGCCACTACAGCTGACACACACACACACAATGTATAATAGTACTTACAATATAATGATGCAAACTACCTGCCACTGGAAAAAAAAGAAATGAAAGATCAATAGCAATAGCAAAGAACTACAGACCAATAGTGCTAACGTCCCATATAAAAATTTTTGAAAGGGTTCTAAGAAGCAAGATCGCCACTCATCTAGATACCCATCAATTACACAATTGCGCAATGCACAGCATATTAGGGGCTTTTGGCATGTACATCTCATCAATAGCTATGTATCTTGTCTACCCAACCATGTATCATTGTACCATGTCTCAATAAAGTATTATTATTATTAACCCAGCATGGATTTAGAGCAGGTCGCTCCTGTCTGTCCCAACTACTGGACCACTACAACAAGGTCCTGGATATGCTAGAAGACAAACAGAATGCATATTTTATGTACACAGACTTTGCAAAAGCCTTTGACAAGTATGACCATGGTGTAATAGCACACAAAATGCGTGATAAAGGAATAACAGTAAAAGTTGGTAGATGGATCTATAATTTCCTAACAAATAGAACACAAAGAGTAATAGTCAACAGAGTAAAGTCTGAGGCGGCTACGGTGAAAAGCTCTGTTCCACAAGGCACAGTACTCGCTTCCATCTTGTTCCTCATCCTCATATCAGACATAGACAGGGATATAAGCCACAGTGCCATGTCTTCTTTTGCAGATGACACCCAAATCTGCATAACACTGCAAGATTCCAAGTGGACATCAACCAAATCTTTAAATGGGCTGCAGACAACAATATGAAGTTCAATGATGAGAAATTTCAATTATACTCCAATATGGAAAACGTGAGGAAATTAAAATTTCATCGGAGTATAAAACAAATTCCAACCACACAATAGAGCGAAAAACTAATGTCAAAGACCTGGGAGTGATCATGTCAGAGGATCTCACCGTCAAGGACCATAACACTGTAGCAATCGCATCTGCTAGAAAAATGACAGGATGGATAATGAGAACCTTCGAAACCAGGGATGCCAAGCCCATAATGACACTTTTCAGGTCGCTTGTTCTATCTAGGCTGGAATATTGCTGCACACTAACTTCACCTTTCAAGGCAGGTGAAATTGCTGACCTAGAAAATGTGCAGAGAACCTTCACGGCACGCATAACTGCGATAAACCACCTCAGTTACCGGGAGCGCTTGAAGTTCCTAAATCTGTACTCCGTAGAACGCAGGCGGGAGAGATACATTATTATATACACTTGGAAAATCCTAGAGGGATTAGTACCAAACTTGCACACGAAAATCACTCCCTACGAAAGCAAAAGACTTGGCAGACGATGCAACATCCCCTCAATGAAAAGCAGGAGTGCCACTAGCACGTTGAGAGACAACACAATAAGTGTCAAGGGGCCCAAGACTGTTCAACTGCCTCCCAGCTTACTTAAGGGGGATTACCAATAGACCCCTGGCTGTCTTCAAGCAGGCACTGGACAGGCACCTAAAGTCGGTACCTGACCAGCCAGGCTGTGGTTCATACGTTGGACTGTGTGCGGCCAGCAGTAACAGCCTGGTTGATCAGGCCCTGATCCACTATGAGGCCTGGTCACAGACCGGGCCACGGGGTCGTTGACCCCTGGAACTCTCTCCAGGTAATGCACACTATTGTAAAATAATTACCATTCCAACAAGCTGACCTGGAATGCACAACAACTTGCAAAATGTCCATGACAAAATGTCAAGCTTCCTATTCACTACAAAAGTGCCATTGTTTGACAAATGTTCTGCTAACTCTGCTGGTGAAAAACTGCTTTCACACAATGCTTTTACTATGATCATACCAACTGCACATCCCTCGACTGTAACCTATAGCCAGACACCTGAGAACAGAAGGAAAGAACAGCTTATGTGATTCACACTTTTTTCCTCAAGGATGATATCCAAACATGAGATCCTGGATTAAGGATCTGCTCAATGTCTGAAGTATGATACAGTACGTACTTACATATGTGAGCAACTTTTCATAATGAAATTCATAATTTCATCTGTTCTTCCATAATAAACTTCCATTGCGCTTGCCAGTACAGTGATACCTCAAGTTACGAGCTTAATTCGTTCCAGACGGCTATTCAAGTGCCAATACCGAAGGAATTTTTTCCCATAAGAAATAATGAAAATTAGATTAATCCATTTCAGACCCCCAAAAATACACTTACAAAAGCACCTACAAAAATACACTTACATAATTGTTCAAGTTGGGAGCAGCTCGTAAGAAGAGGAACCACTGTACTTACTATGACCAAGATAAATATGGATGCATGAACAGATCTAATGTATATTATGCAGTAAAGATGGGAGTACATACTGAATAATTTTATTTACCTTATACCATTACAACCTTAAATTTACATATTTTTTGACTGTAGCTGCTAGCAAATACTTCAGCAACAATGTGTCTCTCTCTTCATTTTAAATGTTAATCAAAATTGGAATGTGTAACAATATTATGTCTGCACAGAAAAATTCTACAGTAGGTAAAGTAGAAAAATTCTAAGAGACTTCATAAATACCTCCAGATCTCAGAAATGTATTGAGAATATAGGGGAGGAAGGGGAAAAATGGAAATGGCCATGTTGGTTGACTGGAAAAGAGGAAACCTGAGCAACCCATGCAAAATAAAAAAAAGTTTCTCTAAAATAGAGGATTGTTTTTAGCACTATCAATTGGGAATATGAGGCCACATTTGTTGAACTTGAGAGAGCAACTCTGAAAGGACACTACATTTTTTGTGTGTATGTAAATAATAATGAAAGGAGACAGTGTTGTATGACCCCTTCAGGTTTAGTGCTTAACTTGATATTAATAACAATGATGATATAATAATAATAATGAAAGTAGACTAGAAAATCTTTATTTACAAATAGATTGGCAGACTGCTGGAATAAGATCCAAGAGGCAGCAGTATGTGCTACAACTTATGGAAACTAAAGCAAAAACTACTTTACAAAATCAATACTGAAGATGACACCACAAACACTGCTCTGCTAAGCTAACTACAAAAGTGTAATTATGCACTATAAGGTGACATGCCAATACAGCTTTTTGTAGTGTACAAGAGTACAGTATATAAGATAATGTGCAAACATATAAACATGGCTGGTATATGAGGTAATGTTTCATTTTTCCTTATTTTTATATAATCAAGAAAAAAAGATAAAATTTGGGATATATAAATCTGAGTAGAGTACTGGTGGTTCGGACATGTAGAGAGGATGGAACAAAATAGAATGGAGGGAAAGGGGGGGTAGAGGTCAGCCTATTAAAGGTCGGAGGGAAGAGGTAAAGGTGGTTTTGTGTGCGAGGGGCTTGGACTTCCAGCAAGCATGCGTGAGCAAATGGAGACAAATCGTTTTTAGGACTTGATGTGCTGTTGGAGTGTGAGCAGAGTAATATTTATGAAGGGATTCAGGGAAATTGGCAGGCCGGACTTAAGTCCTGGGAGATAGAAAGTACAGTGCCTGCACTCTGAAGGAGGGGTGTTAATGTTGCAGTTTTATAATTATAGTGTAAATGATGGCATATGCAACATTACCAAATGATAATGTTGCTAATGTTAATGTTTTTTTTTTTTGAGCCATAAAACTGGCCTTGAGGCCTTCAGAAACCTGAACAAGGACTCCTTCTAATAAATATCACTGAGCCAACCACAAAACAAAGCCAAAGATAATTATTATATTCACTTTGGAAGCACTAAACCTACAAGGTCATACACATGATAGCCGAGAGAGATGTCTCCTAACACTAGAACTGAGAAGCAAGAATGCAGGAACCAACTGGTAGATCTCATCACTGGAAGAGCACAGATCAAAAGGAACTATGATCATGACATCCAAAATATTCTGGGGCCCAGACAGGTACATAAGAACAGGTTAACACAAGAGGTGCTGGCAAAAAGTTCCTGATCAATGAACTGGAGCTACCCTCCTTTTTGAAAATCTGACGGCCACCTGTTTTCTAGGCACCCATATGAATTTAACACTTCCCTATAAATATAATATGGAAGGGTACATTATTAGGGAAGGCACATGGAAGCTGTAAACTCAGATTAACCATAAACACATTAAGAACATTTCTACAAGGTAATAGTCAAGAAACGTTTTTACTTGTCACTTAGAACAAAAGTTAGAATTATTTATTTCATAGCATCTGTCTAAGGTGGAGCTAAACTCGACTCTTGAGATATCCCATGAGGAGAATACAAGTAGACAAGGATCAGGTAAGTCTACAAAGGGATCTGGACAGGCTGCAAGCCTGGTCTGACAAATGGCTCTTTGAGTTTAACCTCATCAAGTGCAAAGTTTGAAGCTTGGGGAAGGACAAAGAAGACTGCAGACAGAGTACAGTCTAAGAGGTAAGAGGCTGCAAAACTCACTCAAAGAAAAGGATCTTGGGGTGAGCATCATACTGAGCACACCTGAGGTGCACATCAACTAAATAACTGGTGCAGCATACAGGTGCCTGGCAAACCTGAGAATAGCATTTTCGACATCTAAATAAGGAGTCATTCACAACACTGTACACCGTGTACATGAGGCCCATATTGAAGTATGCGGCACCAGTATGGAACCCACACCTGGTTAAGCACATGAAGACATTAGAGAAAGTGCAAAGGTTTGCAACAAGACTAGTTCTGGAGCTGAGGGGGTTTTGTCCTGCGAGGAGAGGCTAAAGGAACTCAACCTAACAACACTGGAGGACAGGAAGAATAAGGGGGACATGATAACGACATAAAATACTGAGAGGAATAGACAAGGTGGATAGGGACAGAATGTTTCAGAAATGTGACACAGCAACAAGGGGTCAGAACTGGAAGTTGAAAACTCAGATGAGTCATAGGGATGTTAGGAAGTACTTCTGCAGTCATAGAGTTGTCAGGAAGTGGAACAATCTGAAGAGTGATGTAGTGGAGGCAGGATCCATACATAGCTTCAAGAAGTGTGATAAAGCTCATGGGGCAGGGTGAGAATGAACCTAGTAGTGATCAGTGAAAAGGAGGGTCCAGGAGCTATGACTTGACCCCTGAAACCACAATTAGGCGAGTACATACGTATGTACAAATGTGTGTATGTGCATGCATGCGTGTGCACATGCACACACTGCTCATACTTCTTGTATTTTATCTTTATTTCACTCATTCTCTTTTATTACCCACTTTTTGTAGCTCTACAAGTTAAGAATATAGAGTTGTAGGTTCTACAAATTCTTTGTAACTAAAGTAATAATCAACTATGAGATTCTCTTGTGCTACTTATTACCATGTAAGAGCTTTTGTTGTTGTTTTCAGGAGTTGCAGTGGTTTAAATATTAAGATTCTTATAGACTAGAAATGCTGATGCTCTGAAGCTAATCACTGTGGAATATATCTTGCTAAAGAACTTTAAAACTGTTAAAATGTACACAGTACAGTGGACCCCCGCCTAACGAACAAAATTCATTCCAGAAGCCTGCTCAAGTGCCATTACCGAACGAATTTACTTCCTTAAGAAATAATGTCACGTAGGTTAGTCTATTTCAGACCCCCAAAAATACACTTCCACACGCACTTACAATATTATACTTACATAATTGTACAATTTCCGGGGTGTTCGTTAGGCGGGGGTCCACTGTACAGTGGACCCTTGGTTAACGAAATTAATCCGGTCCAGAAGCTATTACTTAATCTGAATCTTTCGTAATCTGAAACCTTATTTCCCATAAGAAATAATGTAAATACAATTAATTCGTTCCACAAAAAAATAATCACTCAAAAACAAAAAAAAAAACATTTACTAACCTTTATTGAAGAGTTGCAGGCATCTGGAAGGTAGAGTTGCTGACAGGGGCAGGGTGTTAATGGTTGGAAGGGAATCCCTCCAAAGGACTTCAGGTAACAAGTCCCTTTCTGGGGTTACTTCCCTTCTTTTTCTTTTAATGCATGAATGCTACACTCCCTGCATGCCTGCTACACTCCTTGCATGAATGCTACACTCCTTGCATGAATGCTACACTCCCTGCATGCCTGCTACACTCCCTGCATGCCTGCTACACTCCCTGCATGCCTGCTACACTCCCTGCATGAATGCTACACTCCCTGCATGAATGCTACACTCCCTGCATGAATGCTACACTCCCTGCATGCTTGCTACCACTGGGGTGCCACTAGGAAGCTTCTTTGGACCCATGGTGACTTATTTCACAGTGACAATCACTAAACCACCAAAAAAGACACCAAATATATTGTGAAACTTTGAAAGAGCGCGCTAGGTAATGTTCTCTCAATGGTAAACAACGCTTCACTGGCGTCCTGCGCTTGCGCGGAGCAGGCGGACACGTCTAATACCTTTCGGTAACCGAGGAATTTTTCGCTAACCAATTACGAAAAAAGCTTTCGGTTTCCGAAGCTTTCGTTAATGGGACCTTTCGTTAACCGAGGGTCCACTGTACTACAAAATTTGAAGCAGCTACTGCAATATACAGACTCCATGAACAAAACTCTACACTACTGCACTGACTGTAAGTTAAACAATGTACCAGTGTTGCAAATGTATTCAGCAGTCTTGCTGATCCTTTAACACTAGACATAATTATGGCCAGCTACCAAAATGCCTGATGATAATTTTGAGAATGTGTACACAAACATTCACACAACCCTACTGGATGAAATACAAGTAATTTATATCATACCAAACATTCAAAGTCAACTATGTACTAATAATGAATGTACACTTGCATGACACAAAATATATTTCAAACTCACTGCAAACTGAACACTTTCTTTGCATATGAAAAGAATAAGATACAAAAAGAATTAAAATTCTAATTTTGTTTAGGCATGACTATAAATTTCTAGTGTGGAGGACAACATGTATATATCTACCATTTGCTAAAAACTAATGGGTAGATAACATGCCTAAATTGCCAATGACATCTCCGGTACTAGGCGGCTAAGTGAATATACAGTGGACCCCCGAGTTTCGGTCACCTCGGAAATCGAACAATTATGTAAGTTTAATATTGTAAGTGCTTTTGTATGTGTATTTTTGTGGGTCTGAAAGGACTAATCTAATTTACATTTTTCCTTAATGGAACAAATTCGTTTGGTAATGGCACTTGAACAGCCTTCTGGAATGAATTATGACCGAAACTCGGGGGTCCACCGTACATGTATTCACTGTTTAATGGTTTTGTATTTTCAGTATAAACTTACCAATACATCTAAATTAACTAAATTAAAATGTTAGTGCACACAGGTTTTTGATGCTTACATCAAATTAAAGTCAATCTTTATCATGTACCTGCACTACATTACCCTGAAGAGAAACCAATTTAAAGCTTAGTACAGTAAATAACATAGTATCTGAAAACCCTAAGACCTGAAGCTTTTATTTTTAATAGAGGACATCAGATATACCTAGAAAAGGTTGGAGGGAAGGGGTAAAGGAGGTTTTGTGGGCGAGGGGCTTGGACTTCCAGCAAGCATGTGTGAGTGTGTTAGATAGGAGTGAATGGAGACGAATGGTTTTTGGGACATGACGATCTGTTGGAGTGTGAGCAGGGTAACATTTTGTGAAGGGATTCAGGGAAACCAGTTAATTGATTTAGTTGGACTTGAGTCCTGGAAATGGGAAGTACAATGCCTGCACTTTAAAGGAGGGGTCTGGGATAGTGACAGCTGGGAGGGACAATTCTCAGCTGTCGTATCTGAGCTCCTCTGCAAAGACAGTGATTATGTATGAGTGTGGTGAAAGTGTTGAATGATGATGAAAGTATTTTCTTTTTGTTGATTTTCTTTCTTTTTGGGTCACCCTGCCTCGGTGGGAGACGGCCGACTTGTTGAAAAAAAAAAAAAAAATCAGATATACCGAAAAATTTACTTGTACAGGGTGTACCTACATTTCCCATAAAGAGTACGTATAACATTTTACATTTTAGTTACATGGGTGGGGATGTTGGTTTGGTGGGTTATTTAAATTGTCATGTACATACACTCCTGATGAAGTTGGTAAGTGCCATATCAAGCAGGCTGTGATGGGTGTGGGTCAGGCCACCAGCAGCAACAGCCTGGTTGACCATGCAAGAACCACACAAACCTGGCTCAAGGCCAGGCTGTGGAAATAGGAAAACTGCTGAAACCCATCAAAGGTATATCAAAGGCAAAGAAAATGTATTCTTTGAGTCACACAACCTCAGTGAAAAATGACAGATGTGGTATAAACAAAACTCAAAATTTGGTGTAGCACCTCATGTAGTTTTGCATTATTTACAGATAGATTATTACTACAGCACTGTTGTTATTATCTTTAACTATGACCATCTCTCGCTAAATTTGCTTGGGTCAGTGCCTGTGGAAATGTGAGGCAATCAAGTTCAGTCAAAAACAAAAATAAATAAAGGGAGGGAAAAGCCCAATTACTTTGACAAAGTCACTCGCCAGCATCACAGAATCTACCTTGAAGGGATTGGTCATAACACTATTGGAGAAACAACAGTTGAACATTCCCTGGATTGTGGCTTCAGTGTGTCTGCAATCAGAGAGATTGGCTTCTCTCCCTGCCCTCCTTGCATGATGCCAGAGGTTCATCTTTGCAGGCAGTGGATGGGGACCCCTAAGTGTTAAGCCTCAGTGATAACCTTGGCTAACTTCTTGAAGCATAATTTGGCTCATGTTTGAAGAATAAAGGTCCTTGCTGATGAATCTAGAAGTGAGGATGGTGTTGGTCTTGCTGTGATCGCTAGTGAGGCCTCTTTATTGTGTACCACTACCAAGAGTGTCCTCTGTTTTTATGCATGAGCTCCATGCAATCCTTGCTGCCCTTGTCATGATAGATGGCTTAGGTAGTTCTTGGTTCACTCTGTATTCGCATTCCCACTCTGGTTTAAAAGACCCAGGAGTTGTTAGCTTGTCTCCACACAGGATGTGGATTCTGTTTGTGCCTACACATGTTGGTATCCTGGGAAATGAACAAGTGAATGCCGAGGCAAAGGCTGCCACAGAGTGGAATCTATGGCAGACTGTTGCCTTAGTGACTTCATGGGCCATATTCACAGATAGGTCCTTGGGAAGTAGTGGGCCCGGTGAACACTACAGACTGGCAGCAAGTTATACAGGGTTTGGCAGGACATTGATGTTTGGTTTTCCTCCTTTAACAGAAATCTTCACTTTGAGACGAATTTGTCAACTGATGATCGGGCATATACGTCTTGCCATAGCCACCTGTTCAAAGTAAGTGCTAAACCTGAAAGGGTCATACAGTACTGCAGGGAAGGAATTGCTAAAGGAGGAATATAGTATAGAGGTTAGGAGGGAGTGAATTCACAGGCAGGAATATGCAAGAGTAAGGGTAAATGGGGTAGGGGAGAGTGCAAAACTGGTGCAATAAGTTAGTTTCTCCTAAGAAGTCAAACAAAGAGTCTGCATCAAAGGTGGGAGTTTCAGCAGATCAGTTAGTGTGCTGCAGTGGTGGAGATATTGGAACTGAATTTTGTGTGTGCCCAGTGATAGACAGAGCAATCTATTAAGATATGGTGAACTGACAATTCAGCCTGACTCTGCATTATGGTACTGGTTATTTTTCCATGAGATGTCCATGAGTGAGACATGTGGCCAATATGCAGGCAGGAGAGTAAAGTCTCTCAAACATGATAGCAGTGGGAAGATGACCTGTCAAGGAATTTGTCTAAGCTATGTTAGTTTACTGTCCATCATAATGAAGGAATTTATTAAATTTCCAGTAATAAGACCCATGGGTAATTCTGGATTAACCACTTCGAGGTCTGAGCCATAGTACTACTGGTTTGAGCTCAGGGTCTGTGCCATAGAACTATATGACGAGCTCAGCTCACTCGGATAAGCAGTGAGCAGTAAATTTGGGGCTAGATATGAAAGAATGGGTCTATGTGGTGAGTGTGCATCATATAAAAAAAATCCTGCCCCAAGCAGTGCATGATGGGGAAAAAACTGACCGTGAATTTATTATAAAAACAGCAATATTACAGTGTATTTTCGGGTGGTTTTTAAGGTTGTATTCTCTGTTTGTTTGTATCACTTGATAGAATGCATGATATATTACGGAAATAGAGATGATTTTTATTGGCTTCAGAACTGAAAGTAGCTTGAAGTTGAACTCAAAGTAGCAGAAATGTTTGATTTTTGTTGATATTCCAAAGGTCACAAATTACATACGTCACTTATCCAATACGTCTCCAACTAGTTGGTCTAATACGCATTCACAAGTGCACTCACACTATACAATTATTACAATAATTCATTAGTCTGCACAACGGTAAATCTTCTATTTTTTGTGTGAATAAAAATTCAAAATGGAAAGCAAGTGTAATATAGGATAGGCCTGGGGACATAACTAATGAACAGAGGAAATGTTGTTTTAGTGCCAGGAATGTCTATATTGTTTATTCTGAACCCTACTTTTAAATTGGCAATTTTTTAATTGTGTGTGAAATTGGTCAAATTGCCGATTCCTGATAATTATATTGGGTACTAGTTGAAATAGATAAATGGGCAGTCACTTGTACTCAATAGATAGAATGGAAGGAATACTAGTGATACAGCAATGAGTTTAGTTGACATGAAAAATGGAATTGGCCTAAAATAGGACTCTGAATGTGTAAAATCACCTATCTCTCTTATTTCATGAGGAAAAATATATATTTTTTTTAAATTCTTGGACCCTAAGAGCAATTTTCAGATCAGGGGTCTTTACCCTGCCCTCCATGTTTGAGGGGAACCCATCCTTTTAAGCAGACATCATGGCACTGTCGTAAAAATAGTCAAATGGGTGACTGTAGGCAACACCTTGAACAGCTGAAATATGATTTTATTGCAGCTGCGCTCAGTGGGGGTGCCAGTTTTCTGTTTGCGTTACAACTTTTGTGTTTTGTCATATATTTATAGTTCTAACTCAACCCAACATAGAAATGTGCTGTAAACCGTATATGAATAAATGACATAGTTGCTAGGAGGATAGGTTGCTAAGGGGCACAAAGAGACTTGGAACTTCTGCATTTGAATTTACATAAGTGTTCAGATATCATGTTGTTTACTGCATGTTAATTTTTTTTTTTTAAATATCAAGAATTCATAAACTAAAGAAACATGGATGACTCTTAATCTCTAAGACTTATTACTCCTAAAGATGTGTGTAGCTGCAGCTTACAAAAACATTATGAATTTGTACATAATGTAACAGTAATCACTGCTTGACTGATACATAGCACCTCTACTTGCAATTTGGAAGTGATCATTAAAATTATGGTTATTTCAAAATTTTAATAGAAGCCCAGTAACACTTGACCACTGAAAACAGTGCTGAATGACCCACATGGGTTTAGCACATTCGTGTGAATACAATATAATAATAATAAGAGGTAAAAGCTGCACCAGATGCCAAACAAGGAAAAGATCTTTGGTGTAGAGAGAGGAACTGGTAAAGATGAGTATAACAAGGAAAGCGCCTACACTAACTTCAATGTTATATTGTTACTGCATCTGTTCAGTTCCTCAAGAAATCTTATACATTAAAATGAAAAATATATTTTATTGATTTGGTTATTTAACCAATTCATTAATAACTTACAGTATACACAGACTTATGATATTTCTAATTATACTATATATTTAATTAATATATGAGACTCGGGTATTGGTGGCCACAAGGGCACATTTCCTCTTTTTTCAGAAGAATGACCATTATAACTGCTTAGTACAAATTATGGTAAAAACAGGCTGTAAGTCTTGAAAATACTCTTTCAAATTTAGTGCAGCCCCATGATTATAATACATACAGAATTTCAATACAAAAATAAGTTTTCTTTAAAATAACTAAAATTTACAATCCCATTAACAAAAAATAAAACTAAATTTCTTGGCAATAATATTCACACTGTCAACTTCTAGGATAAACCTACAAGCTGTTCTGGCACTTGAGTTAAAATTACTGTATACAACAAAAGGTTACGTCAGACTTTTTCCTACTTGAGTTCACTGTAAAACTGAAGTCATGATCATTCAAAGTAGACAGTCCAGGTTACGCTAATTCACCAGAAATATGCGCACCTTTCAAATTTAAAATGATAATTTTAAAGTATCTTACCTAAAAGACTAATACATATGCATGAAACAACCATCTTTAATGCAATGTAACATTGCAGCATACCTGACCAGCATACATAAATGGCAGAAGTTGTGCATCTGTTATATTATAAAGGATATATTACTACTCTTCTTATGGGATATTCTTCATTTTCTTGTCAAATGTGTCAGCCTCTTATGATAACTAATTAACTTTTCTATACAAGAAATACGAAAAATAAACAACTAAACTAAAACTTGAAAGGTTTTATATTAACTAACACAACAGTATAAGTTCAGAAGGTGTTTTAAGTATATGTGCACTCACTACTGAACATGTGTGATCATCAGTAGTGAAGGGAACTATTCATGTATAAAATATTAAAAAACACTTTAATTACTGAATACTTCAGCAAAAAGCTGCATCCTTAAAATAAAGCATCTTTATTAGAGTATGGTGAAAGCTCAGTGCATAGTCTTATAAACTGTAAGCATATGTGCTAGCAATAAAACTGTCATTTACAGATAATAAGATTTAAACCCAGACGAGACGGTGGTCAGAGTCGTTGAGAGTTCCTGATACACGGCTCCGGTTTGGGAGGGAAGAGAAGTGTTGATCATCATGAGTTGAAGAAGACTCACCCACCACCATTAAGCTGTAGAAGAACATGCATAAATGGTAAGAGAGTAAAACACCTCTACTTTATGAGTCATTCACACTCCAAGAACTTCCAAAAGTTATGTGCTTTAATATGACAGAAAGATGTGTTGCCATATGCATTCACCCAAAATACTGAATAAAGTTCCCTGAACCCATTAGTAGGTGGTATGCATATATATGTTACTTCAAAACACTGACTAAAAGTTAAACTGCAATTTTAAGAAGTTACCATAACCCATCAGCTGGTGAATTATAATTGCTATATCAGTATGTGCTATGCATTAGTGTGCATATTAAATCAAGCCATTAGTAAGTGACTGTATTTCTGTGTGATTCTTCAGTTGTTAGAATGAGTTAGTCAAAAATGTAACAAGAAATATATACTGGGTATGTTAAAATACAAACTACTATTAAATGAATTAGGTGGTGAAATAAACAGAAGAGGTGACTAAACCTACAATGTGTGTTACTACACACACATATCCTTCACACTTAAAAGCAGTAGCTTTCTATTTTAAGTATGTGATTTGGCTCATCTTACCTCAATGGCTGTGGGTTACCATTCATCCTCATGGAAGACTGTGTTTGTAATATATCCTCCCTGGGTGTGCTGTTAGTTATTCTTGGAGCCACTGTGTTAGCATTTGTGCTAATTAAATTTTGGAGTACTTCTGGACTAGCATCACTTTTTCCTGATAAAATATTTTGGTCTTTGTCAATTGGAATATTGTCAACATCTGAGTAGGTTTTTTCCTGGCTACTGGTCTGGGGGTCAGCAGCAGCAGCATGATAAGACACTGTCTTGTTACTGTGGTTTGTATCTGATACAGAGGCAACACACCTTCCTTCACTCTTCATACTCCTGCTGGTGCTACCATCTCTGTTTACAGATGAGTCTGACTTCTTTGGTTCCAGGTTGAGCTTCAAGACACCTGGTGAGAGGTTAAAGTATCATGCTTTCAACTATCCATATTAAGGACACTTAAAAAAAAAAACACATTCTGTAGCCTGTGTCAGCAAACTTCTAGCAAGACAGCAATTGAATGAATATTTATAGCAGTAACTCTATTAACGGTGGGAAACGGCTGACGTGTTGAAAGGAAAGGAACTCTATTAACAAATTAAAATTACTACAATACAGTTAGATTATGTTCATGGGGGAGAAACACTAAACCCCTTGGGATCACACAGTGCCTGAGGGAATGGAAGGCATTCAGGCTCGATTCAAGGAATTGAACAGTAAGACAGTTCCTTATATCAAGAGCCCCTCACTAGCATCAAGGAGCTTCCCTTGTGAGATCTCTTGTAATGGAACTGTCAAAACATTAGGAATTGGACCTGTGCTCCCTTTCCTTGGATTGAACCTGAATGCCTCCCATTTCCCAGGCACTGTATGACCCTTATGGATTTAGCACTCTCTGCATGAGTGTAATAATAATAACTGACAAATTCATTTTTTTAGGGACTTAACCTATTAAATGTGGCCAAAAAATCAGTAAGCAAATGATGGCAATGTGTCCAACATACTAGTCAAACAATGCACCTTATTTCTATGCTTGGAGGAGTATTATACCTTGAAACAATTGTCATATGTAGTGTTAGAAGACATTGTATATCCAACAATTTCACCCAGAACAACGGCTTTTACAACACAGCTGAACCTCTTACCATGAAACTTCTCCATCGTTACCCTACATAGCAACAAACCTACTTGCCCATTCCACAAAGGTCCTTTTCAAATCCGACCTCTTCTCAGCATTCTCCACTCGACTTCACATCACTATGCTCCCTATATACAGTGGACCCTCGTTATTCGAACACTCCAAAACTCGCCCTTTTATGTAAGTTTATTATTGTAAGTGCTTTTATAAGTGTATTTTTGGGGATCTGAAATGGACTAATCTAATTACATCATTCCTTATGGGAATAAATTCGTTTGGTAACAGCACTTGAACAGTATTCTGGAATGAGGGTGAGTTTTGGAGTGTTCGAATAGCAAGGGTCCACTGTATATATATATATACTCATGTACTCTCTGCTCAGGTAGATCTGGTTGTGACTTTATAAAACCCACTGTGTGGGTGAAATGTAGTCAATAAAGGATAGCATTATACTACTGCATTTGTTACTTTTTCCATCGTGTCAGTATTTTATATCATTTATCTCTAGGTCTGTGAGAACATGTTAGGCAGGAGTAAATGGAGACAAGTAGTTTTTTATAGACATAGTGTTAGTGTGTGAGCAGAGTGACTTTTATGAAGGGATTCAGGAAAACTGGTTAGCCAGACTCAAGTCCTGGAGGTGGGATATCCACCCTTCTGAAGGCCGAAGGAGGGGTGGGGATATTGCAGTCAGGAGGTAATCCAAGTGTGGTGTCAGCACACTTTCGGAAAGACAGCAACTGAATGAATGATGATGAATGTGTTTTCTTGCTTGAGTAACCCTGCTTTGGTTGAGGAAAAAAAAAAATTTGTTCACTCACACAAAAAATTCACACACACACACTGAGAGGTGAGGCCACTAAGACTCGACACTTATAACCACATATGGGTCAGCGCGTACAGTTGAGCATGTATGAATGAACGTACACACATACAAGAATGTACACACATGCATGCAACCACATAGGTGAGTACAAGCATGTGCACGTACACACGTGGAAACACACATGCGCACACACACACACACGTATGAACACGCGATAATGAGGGTTATCAGAGATGGTTTATGTGAGAGCACCAGAGAATCAAATGAATATGGTGGATATGAAAAAAATATGGTAAATCAATCTTGATACGTATACGTATATTGCCAGGTTCCTGTCAGAGAGAGAGATACATGATATTAGTGAGCATGCAAGGATGACTCAAAAGTAAATGTAGTACAAATAAATTAATAAGGATTCAGTCTGGGTGAAATCTACACATGTATAAAGTTTGATGGAGATTTCCCAAGTAGCTTACTATCACTTCTCATAAGCGACTTGAGGGAGGCAATGAGTTCCTTAGCGCGGGTTGCCAAAAATTCTGAGGTGAGTGCACGTCCTCTGTCATGGCTTGTTGAAGATACTGCATTACTAAGGCTGGTTCCAGAAGCAGTAGATGCTACACAGTAGGTACTGAGAGCACGGCTCACTCTGTAAGTTTACACAGAAAGTATATTCTAGTGCAGGATTAAATGAAAATTTGTAGCAGGTAACCAGTGCATATTTCAGTATTAGAACTAATATAAACATCATTAGCAACCTATCCACTCAAATATCCTACACAGGAAACTTTGACCAGAGGGAAAACAAAAGTTTAATATTCATAGGTTCAACCATATACAGCTGACCTTTGAACAACTTGGGTTCACTTATATGTGGATTTTTCTCAATAAATATATATGAATTTTTTTTTTTTGGAGATTTGCAACAATTTGAAAAAACTTGCAGATCCACATAGCCTAAAAATATAAAAAATTAAGAAAAAGTTATGTCTATTTTATCATTTACTACCATAAAATAAACAAAAATCTATTATAAAAAGTTAAAATTTATCAAAACTTACACAAACACAGATCGTACATGGTGTCATTTGCAGTCAAAAAATGTAAACAAACGTAAAGATGCAATATTAAATCATAACTGCATACGGCCCTGTGCTGTACTTCCTACAAGACTGATGGACTGAACACATCGACTCCAGGCCGAGGGACTGATTACCTCAAACTCCTCTCCTTACACCTTTCAACTTTGTATTGGACTGATGAAGCCACTGTGTGGCGAAACGTTTCCTCAATAAAGATACCCAAGTGTTGCATATGTGTCTAATTTATAAAATACATATATGGTTAAATACATATTGCTCACATATCTACCTTCGAGGATTTCCTGACTGAGTTGGAAGTGCCCATACACTTCCTGCTTTTCTAACAGCGTCAGAGTTTCTTCTCACTGGTCCAAAGCTGTGAGAAGATGAACTTGGTATTAGGTCTGGAGATGGAGTTTTACTGTTTGCCAACCTATAAGGTGGATCCCCATCATCTTGTATGAACTTAGGTGACCCAGTTGCCGTTGCTGTTGAAGGTAGAGTGATGACAGGGCTTGCAGCAGAGTATAAGGAGGTAGTGGGGCTTGCAGGACTTCCCCTTGTATTGTGATTAGAAGTCATATTCAAGGTAGAATTCACTGTATGTAAGAAGTCCACCAGTTGCCGTGTTGCGGCCTCGTATGTGTGACGACTACGCTCAGCCTGAGGAAAAGCGCGAAAAACTATAATGATCTATTTTATACCCCAAATGTAGCTTTTAGGATAGCATTTCACTATGCATGAACAAAAGTGATAATCAATGCACCTATATTTGAAAAAACATTTTAAAATTATACCAATTTCCAACAGATAGGCATGGTTATCTATTGTAAAATAAACAAGGGGAATTACTGAACATTTATAAATTAAAACTTTAGCCATCCACAAATACAGTACACTTTGCAAAAAAAAATCATCATTGGGGCCAAGGTAATGCTGGGTTCATACAAAAATAAGCACATTACCAATTTTGACCACCATGTTAATGTTACAAGTTCTTTTCCCCAATGGGCTAACATTCATATATTTATATTTAAAGTTATATATAGAAGATCAAAATGAAAAAAAAAAACAATAAAATAACCAAAAAAATAATAGTGAGGGAAAAAATGCTAGACATACAAGATGAAATTCATTTAGGTGGTGGACTCTCAAAATATATTTTGCTTGTGGCAAATCTTCTCTTGAAAATTATGGATTTACAAGGTCAATAGTCACAGTGCTAAATGTACTAATGATGATGGCAGCTGTGGCTGCAATGGAGCGACTAGTGGCAGAGGCAGCAGTGGAGGCTGTGACAATAGTGTAATTGGTGGTGGTGGTGGCAGCAGTGGAGTGATTGGTGGTGACAGTGATGTTAGTGATAATGATGATGACCAAGAGATAGATGTAAACGATATAAGTGGAATATCAGTATACGGTAATGCTCACACATAATGCTTCCAACAATGATTCAAAATTATTACGCTGGTGTAAAATCACATTAAAACTAAAAGAATCTGATACTTACTTGGCTCCAATGTGCACACACATGTACTACACCCACGAAAGCATGAGAAAAAGATGATATATATACATTAATATACTAAAAGGAAGAAAATACTAAACTATAAGTTAAAACAAATCACTATAGTATGTAGTTCAAACCCAAGCCAATGAGTGATTAACCTATGTAAGCTTATAAATTATTTTTCCATACCCCTTAAGCTCTAATGTCACAAGTCAATAATTCCGATATTTGTCCAGTACTGGCCATAGTGTCCTCATCCAGGACCTGATTTTATGGTTCCCTTGAGCCATAGGCCGCTCACATCAATCTATCATCTGGGTTTGCTCACGCATACACTCATCATTTAGTTTTCAATTTTCCATAGATTTAGTGTTTTGTGTGACTTTATTAGCATACTAACAACAGCTTCTAAAGCAAGTGGTGGTGCCAATAGGAAATGTGTGGTTCTCAGTGTTAAGCAGAACTGTACTATAGTACTACAAGTTACACTATAAGTAAGTAAGTAAGTTTATTCAGGTATACTACACAAATACATTTACATAGATTATCATACATAGCAGCATATGTGTAGAGAACCTAGGATAACCCAAAAAAGTCATACTTTTAGTGTCTAGTAGTCTTCTGAAATAGTGGATTAAGTCTGCTGATTCAGAAATTTGCCCGTTTATGTTAAATCATAATAAATTAATTTTATAATTCAGAATCTAAGGACAATCTGCAATAACATACATGTCCCCTCCCCTATTAGTCCAGTAACTAGAGAGTTCACTGTATAACCTTGGTGTGTGTCACATGTTAGAATACCCAAAAATTAAATCATGAATTTAAGTGTCTAACGAATGCCATTAAAGACCGAATAGATTTATAATACACCGTAACATGAATGTAGATAAGGACATTTGACAGACGTTTTATTAACCAGAGTTAATTTTGGTTACAAGCACCTGCATTTACACAATGATCAACGTAAACATAAATTTGCAGTCAGCCTGAGAAATACAGATATACATACGTACTACAATACTAATTAATATGACACATCAGGGGATCTCATTAGTGAAAATGAGGTTCTGGTACAGTACTAGAAATTTTTAGCATCCTAAGTTTGTTTGTAACAAAATGACAAAAATTTGCAAATAATAACCAAATGTGTTCCAGCTAACCCCTTTCAGGTCCAATTCCTAGGAATTTTGTGTATTCATATTCTCTTGCACTACCAACCACAGGATGGATATTGCGTACACAAATTAGCCAATTTGGCAGGAAAAATTTTAATCTTGCCAGAAGTTACTACGTATTTACCTTACTGAGCTGTGCTGTGAGTAGCTGCACCTGCTGTTGCAGTTTAGATACTTCAGTAGCAGTATCAACTCCAACAGATTGTGGTCCTGAATGACTTAAATTGCTCTTCAAACTTCGGTTGTCCACTATGAGACGTTGACACTCCTGCCAGAATGGCGGTAATTAGTGGCATCTGAATTTTTTTTTTTCAACAAGTCGGCTGTCTCCCACCAAGGCAGGGTGACCCAAAAAGAAAGAAAATCCCCAAAAAGAAAATACTTTCATCATCATTCAACACTTTCACCACACTCATACATAATCACTGTCTTTGCAGAGGCGCTCAGATACGACAGCTGAG
This sequence comes from Cherax destructor, assembly GCA_009830355.1. NCBI lineage: Eukaryota > Metazoa > Arthropoda > Malacostraca > Decapoda > Parastacidae > Cherax > Cherax destructor. The sequence goes on along the minus strand of WNWK01000192.1, from coordinate 238,428 downwards.
AATAGTCCCTCCCAGCTGTCACTATCACAGACCCCTCCTTTAAAGTGCAGGCATTGTACTTCCCATTTCCAGGACTCAAGTCCAACTAAATCAATTAACTGGTTTCCCTGAATCCCTTCACAAAATGTTACCCTGCTCACACTCCAACAGATCGTCATGTCCCAAAAACCATTCGTCTCCATTCACTCCTATCTAACACGCTCACACATGCTTGCTGGAAGTCCAAGCCCCTCACCCACAAAACCTTCTTTACCCCCTCCCTCCAACCTTTTCTAGGATGACCCCTACCCCGCCTTCCTTCCCCTACAGATTTATACGCTCTCCAAGTCATTCTACTTTGATCCATTCTCTCTAAATGACCAAACCACCTCAACAACCCCTCTTCAGCCCTCTGACAAATACTTTTAGTAACTCCACACCTTCTCCTAATTTCCACATTCCGAATTTTCTGCATAATATTTACACCACACATTGCCCTTAGACAGGATATCTCCACTGCCTCCAGCCTCCTCCTCGCTGCAGCATTTGCAGCATCTGAATTATCTTATTATATTAATCTGTTACTACATAGAATGAAGTGCTAGTATACACTACATTATTTACTTTCAGCATATACACCTAATGTCATTCATTCTCTTTTGTACAACCACTGTATCATGCGGAAATAAAATATTCTTATTCTTCTTTCATTATCCATTCATCTATTCAGTGACAGAAGTGAAAGTGATAATTTTTTTTTTACACAGTTATGGATAAAACAGAAGACAAAACTTGGAATGTTTTCAATTGCTAACCATTCTAATACGAAGCAAGTCCTCTTCCAAGCACTGTATGGTAGCATCCCGGTCAGCCAGCACTTCACATAGCTGCTCAATACGCCCCTCAGACTGTTCTCGCTCCAATCGCAAACTTTCCACCTTAAAAAAATTAATGTAATAATATTGGTAGAATTACCGACAATATGTTAAGTAAAAGGACACAAATGCAACTAATGTGACATTTTATTGTGGCAACGTTTCGCTCTCCAGGCTTGAAAAAGCTGGAGAGCGAAACGTTGCCACAATAAAATGTCACATTAGTTGCATTTGTGTCCTTTTACTTAACATAAAAAATTTAAGTTTAATACTAGTATACACTCACTGCTCAGTAGGGATATAACATCTACCAATTCCGCATTATTTATAATTAAATGGCTGAATTTTCTAGTTATAAAATGGATTATAAGACCCTATTCCTACTGCTTACAAATATGTACTGTACGTGTTGTTTGAGTTACTAAATCACTGATCTACATAATCAACAATATCTGCATCCATGATGCCTTATTTTCCTCTGAGACTATAGCCACAACAAAATAAAAAGCTTCCAGGTATACCAATATAAATACAGTGGAACCCAGAGTTTCGGCCAAAATTCGATCCAGAAGGCTGTTCAAGTGCTGTTACTGAACAAATTTCTTCCCATAAGGAATAATGTAAATTAGATTAGTCCATTTCAGACCCCAAAACTACACTTACAGAAGCACTTACAATAATACACTTACATAATTGTTCGAGTTGGGAGGTGGCCGAAACTCGGGGTACCACTGTACTACTACAATACCATTCTAGCTGCTGCTGCTGCTGCCACCACCACCACTTCTACTATCAAAAATGAGTCACCTGGACAACTTACCTTACTCCCTTTATATACCCTTCATGTTTATGCATTGTATTGCTTATATTGGCTTGACAAAGTTCCTGCTTAGTAAGATGTACCAGCAATAAATGTCTCATTAGTTGCAGCTCTATCCATCTGCCTAATAATCACCTATAAGTTAGATTTTAAAGTGACCCTACACAATGATTCTCTACTTAAACCTGTAGTGAGCACTTCACTTTCACTATTATATTACATAAATACTTAAAGCTTCAAGAAAATATATCAAATTATCTGGAAACAAAATGACAGAAAAAATAATATAATAAAAATAACAAACAAGATAAAAATTATAAGTGTGTCCCTTTAATGGGACACATATATTCAGTAAATACAATACGTACAGTGGTACCTCGAGTTACGAGCAAAATTCGTTCCACACGGCTATTCAAGTACCGATACCGAAGGAATTTTTTCCCTTAAGAAATAATGAAAATTAGATTAATCCATTTCAGACCCCCAAAAATACACTTACAAAAGCACCTACAAAAATACACTTACATAATTGTTCAAGTTGGGAGCTGCTCGTAAGTAGAGGTACCACTGAATAGTACAGTATCTTATTTTCATCTAAAAGATGGAGAAGTGGACTGTATCATTCAGCAGGAGCATGCCAGAAAGTCATTTTCAAAAAGATGTTTATAAACTGTTCATCACAAATGGTGCAATTGAGTGAGTTTTCATTAAGAAACTACGCTAAAACTTCTTTAGCTCTCATTATCTCAGATTCACCTGACAATTCTTTTTAACTCTCTTTCCCTTTAAACTTATTCAAAGCATTATAACTTTGTTTCACTCAGTGCTAGGGCTTCCAGCTTGATATTCCAACCAAATGCATTTTTTCCTTATTCGTACATACAGTATCTACCATAAAAATTAACAATCACAATGTAACAGAAGCAAACCATAAGCTCAAAAAATAAAAAATAAAAATTATGTTTTTTCAGTCCTGATAATGATAACAGTCCAGAATGGTCACAAAAGTCATCCAATTTTCACTACCAATTTGTAGACTTGAGATAAAGCACAGCATTTTTTTTTAATAACCATCACAAAACTATCTTCTCCATGGGGAAGTGGAACAGAATTCTTCCTCCATAAGCCATGCATGTCGTAAGAAGGCGACTAAAATGCCGGGAGCAAGGGACTAGTAACCCCTTCTCCTGTATACATTACTAAAGTTAAAAAAAGAAACTTTTGTTTTTCTTCTTGGGCCACCCTGCTTCGGCGGGATACAGCCGGTTTACTGAAAGAAGAAGAAAACTATCTAATAGCAACAACATTTTGAAACTTTTTCCCCTTACCTGCGTATCTTTATCAGGCCCATTTTTGGTTGAATGGCCATTCAGAGGCAATGCAGTCAGCTTCTGTTTACTCCACTTAGTTTTCAGATCTAAAATAAGACGGACAAATAGTATTCACATTTATCTTGAAACAATAGAAAAAACTTTCTACATGCACACATCAGAGTACTACTGTACTTTTTAAACAAGAAATGATGGCATGTTGGTGATATTACAGCCACCATTAATAAACTCTAACTGGACAAACATTAGTAGTGGAAGAGGAAAAAGAAGAGTAGCAGTGACAGCAGCAGAAGAAAATCAAAATATATATATAAAAAGCAGTAGCAGAAGAATAAGAAAAAGTAGTAGAAATAGAAGAAACAAAAGCAACAGCAGAACGAAAAGAAGAAAAAAAGGAGGAAGCAGCCATACAAGAAATACAAGATGATGACAAAGGAAGACATACAAAAAAACAGAGGAAGAAAAACAAGATAATATAGTATATAAAAAGGAATTTTTAAAACTAAATATTTTATTGAGCAATAATTTATTTTTATTATAACAAACAAACAAACAAACAAACAAATTTTATTTCATTGCAGATTACATGGGTATCGGAAGTTACAATGTAAATTGAGTGCAAGGAGAGCCACTGACATGCCATGGCATTAGGGGCAGCTTATTCTAGTCCTTAAAAACTATGTATTTAATATTAGAGAAATTTATTGAGTTTATTCAAGTTAAAAATTATTTTCAAAATTACAATATGATGAAATTTTACTGTTTAAATTATTATATAATGATATTAGATCTTAGATTGTTACAGGTGTTAAGATTCTTGAATGATAATATGGAATTGAGATTATCTTAAGGAAAATAACATTGAGCATTTTTGACATTAACTTATAATATGAGTAGGGGGTAACATAATAGTAACATATTATTAAAAATTGAGATTATCGTATAGGAAAGTAACAATGAGCATTTTTCAAAGTAGTTTATAGTATGATCATTTAGGTTTGGGTGAGTAGGTGGTTTTTGAGTTGAGTCTTAAATTGATTTTCAGACAAGATTATCTTAATATTTACTGGTAATGAATTCCAGATTCTGGGGCCCTTTATGTGCATAGAATTTTTACATAGGTTGATATGAACACGGGGTATATCAAAAAGTGATCTGTGTCGTGTGTTGTGGTCATGGGGGTCATGGGGATACACTAAACCTGTACAAATCACTCAGACCCTGGGTAATCGGAGGTAATTAGGTTTTAGCCAAGGAAAGGGAAGAGAGCTCCAACTTCTTGGAAAGTTAATGCTGCCACTGGTTGGGGTACTTAGGTGCCTTACAAACCACCATGGCAAATAGCAAATGTAATGGTTGGGTATTGTATGTCATACATGACCTTATGGGTTTACCAGTGAGTCAGTATGTTTCTTGGTCAAGTGTCCAGCCTGGGTATGCCAAACAATTCAAATCCAGTACTCAAGTGACACAGATATGGTGCTGCAGGATCGTGGATATATTACCTCAATAAAGCCAAGACATTCATCAGTATTTTCCTGAATACCCTATCATAATGTAGAACCCAACAGAGACAACAGGCTCAAAGAGTCCTCGAAGGGATCAGCAAAGATATCTAAAGGTAAATCCAACACCTGAATTTTGGTGAGAAAAAGTACAGTTGAGCCCTTACAAAGTTAATATGTTCCTGTAAATTGTATTTAAGTTTACTGTTAGGAACTTACAACTTATTTTCCCATAAACACTCATGTTATAATCAGGGAAGTATTCCTGAGCAATAATATTCCATATTATGAGTTTCATCATTAAACAAGAAATTACTGTGTAAGCTTCTGTGCTACAGTATTATACCCTTAAATATTTTCAGCTAAGAGAGGGCAGAATGTAATAGAATCAAAGTTTAATACTTCTGATGGTGTTAAATTGTTATTATAATCAAAAAGAAGCACTAAACCCACTAGAGTCAAATGGTGTTAAAAATTACTTACCAGAGAGCTTCACAAGTTTTCTGCCATCACTCGTGATAATCGAGCCAAAATTGTGCCAATCCCGAAGAGAGAAGCTTCCACCATTTTCTTCACATGCACTATGAAGCCGTTCAATTGGTATGAATATTTCCCCATCCACCAACAGCTGATGGTATATGTCTGCTGGAGCATCATTCACGCTGGACCTTACTATTCCTGACTGTTGTTCCTGTGGATCTCGAGCAATGTCCAATATGGTTGGAAGAGAAATGGGTTCTGAGCCTTGAGGCAAGATAGTCTTACTGGTACTTGAATTGAAACTCAAAAACTTATCATGATTAAAACCTGACTGTCTCATTTGACTTGAATTCAAACTAAGGAATTCTTCATTTTTAAAATAAAATTGACCTTTTGGTGCAGAGACAATAACTGGCAAACTGGCTCTCCTGTAAGAATCAGCCAGTGATTTGGCATAGGAGCTTTTAAAATTTCTTGACGGTGAGGATGTAAGCGAAGTATCTTTCAGGAAAGATATCTCAGATAAAGCTTCAAAGTCCTCCTCTTCCTCTTCCTCTGTTGCTTTCTGTGCGGCTTCATTTTTGCTTTTGTCCTTCAGCTGTTCAGTCTTCCAAGCCATACTTACGTAAAGTTCTTCACTGACATTTTCTTTATCTTCAAACTGAATGGGACTAAGATCAAATTCTGTATTTTCTTGAGAACAGCAGTTGATTAATGAAGATGGACTACTGTCACATTCATTAGCATGGTTGATCTTGTCTGTCTGTGCATGGCCAACTTGGTCATTTGTGGTTCCCTGTTGCCCATCTGTGTCCATTCTGCATCATGAGAACACTGTAATAGTATAACACACAATATAAGTAAAATATAATGAATTATTCTAACTGAAGAATGTAAATTATTATTATTATTATTATTATTATTATTATATTATAATAAAAAAGAAGAACTAAACCTACAAGGGTCATACAGCGCTAAAGAATGTAAAGCATAACCATTATGAGGCATGAGACTAAACTTTGTCAATCAGTTCAGTCAAGGAAGAAACATACAGAAACCAAATGGAATTGTTTTTAACCTTTTAAATGGTGGTTAAATAAATTAAACAAACACAAACACACACATACATTCACAAAATCTCTCACTCATTCACATATACAGTGGACCCTCGGTTTTCGTCGATAATTCTTTCCAGAATGCTGTTTGAATGCCGTTACAGAACGAATTTGTTCTCATAAGGACGAATGTAAATTAGATTAGTCGTTTCAGACCCCCAAAAATACACTTACGAAAGCACTTACAAAAATACACTTACATAATTGTTTGAGTTGGGAGCTGTACGAAAACCGAGGGTCCACTGTACACACATTCATATACACTCTCACACACTCACAATCTCTCACTCACTCATCCATACATATTCATACATTCATTCACACACACACTCGTTCACACACACACTCATTCACACACACTCACTCGTTCACACACACTCACTCGTTCACACACACTCACTCGTTCACACACACTCACTCGTTCACACACACTCATTCACACACTCAATCGTTCACACACTCACTCGTTCACACACTCACTCGTTCACACACTCACTCGTTCACACACTCACTCGTTCACACACTCACTCGTTCACACACACACTCGTTCACACACTCGTTCACACACTCACTCGTTCACACACTCACTCGTTCACACACTCACTCGTTCACACACTCACTGTCACACACTCACTCGTTCCACACACTCCTCATTCCCACACTCACTCGTTCACACACTCACTCGTCACACCACTCGTTCCACACACTCACTCGTTCACACACTCACTCGTTCACACACTCACTCGTTCACACACTCACTCGTTCACACACTTATTCACACACTCATTCACACACACTTCTCACATCCTACTACTCACACCCACATCTTTCACTCACTCACTCATTTACTTTTCTTACAGAGTACAGTACGTAATCTACAATACATAACTTGTATAAGAAAATTTTTATCACCTATGAATTCACCTCCTTCCCTCAAATAAAATAGTTAAATATAAGTAAGCAAATTTTTTTATATGCCATTTTTTATTTTTCAAGAAAGCCTAACAACCTAACAACTCAATCTACATTCCATCTACTTATGAGACCTTTGACTTAGGCCTTTACTGCAGGTTGAAGACATTCATTATCTGATTCACAGCTTGAAATAAGGGTGATATTCAGCATATTTTACTGAAAAAAAAATAGTGATTATGGTTTTGTTTCCTTTGCGAAGCATTGCTGCCCTCATGGCAAAACAAATAAAATTCACTAAATATGAGTGACAAACTATGAAATGTATTTTCTTTGTAGTGCAATATAGTATATGTACTGTATACATATATTATTTTTTTCTGGTTTCTGTTAGACATATGTATGAATTATTCATTTGTTTTATGTCAAAATGTGTAAAAGTTTTGAACACATTTTTGGAAAAAAAAAAAATGTAGTCAATCTCACAAACTGTTCCTCTGATCAGTGGCTCATTACTTTGTAATTTGTTCATGAGTGTAACCATGTATAGAAGTGTAGATGGTTCATTACCTTTGTAAGTTGCCATGATTGTGATCAGATCAACCTGGAGTTCATTACCTTTGTAACTAGTTCAGCTATCATAACTTTGGGGTCCAGTCCCTGGACCCATTATGTACCTCTGTAATCTTTTGACTACCGCCCACACCATGGGTATGGGGTGCATAATAAAGATATTAATTGATCAAAATAAAAGACTTTATGACATAACAGAACATAAGAAAAAAGTAGGTAAAAAATTAGAATCAGAATCACCATCAGTGTGAACAATGACATAAATAATATGCCAAATTAAGTACATATCCTGATTTTTTTTGCCTAATCCATACCTGTATTGCTGAAACAAATCTAAATACATATTGTATACATATCAAAATGCAGCAATGTATTGCTCTTCATAAATACAATAAAATGTAAATAAACACTTAAGTAGCCTCTAGTTTATGTGCAATATATTAGATAAAATCAACAAGTACATTTTCTGCCTTCAAAACATTGTCCGGTTTTTTAATGTAAAACAGTTTGTTTAACATGCATAGATGTGTAATGTTTCTATAATCTTATAACCAAAAAAAACCCTCACCTACGCTTACTTATCCTCTTGTAACACACGTACTCATATTAATTTGTTTAAATGATTTTAGAAAATTGACAAGTTGATAAATGATACCGAAGAAGCCACTGGCTTCTTCGGTCCAATACAGAGAAGAATGCTGGAAGATGAATTTGAGCTAATCAGTCCCTCAGCCTGGGCTGGTGAAACATTTCCAGAATAAAGATCCTAAAGGTTGCTAAGGTGTCTCATTAATGAACAATATTAATTTTGTTTTAGAGGTGTCACATTATTTTGTTATGCAAAAGGTAAAAAACGCAATCAAGCAAAATCCACCGAACCCAATTAAAAATAACGTCATGTGACTCAATCTAACTTCACCAGTGGTACCGGTGCATCATTGTTTACATTCAGATAGGCATGATATATACAATAAGGTAAGATTTGTTCAGATTTTTAGCCCAGAGGATTAGCCACCCAGGATAACCCAAGGAAGTTGGTGCATCATCGAGGACTGATTATCTTATTTCCATTGGGGTCCTTCAATCTTGTCCCCCAGGATGCGACCCACATCAGTCGACTAACACCCAGGTACCTACTTACTGCTAGGTGAATAGAAACAGCAGGTGTAAGGAAACGTGCCCAGCATTTGCACCCGTGTTGGGAACTGAACCACAGACACTCAGTGTGTGAGGCGGGAGCGTTGTCAACCAAGCCACGGTACATGATTCAATAAGGTTAACTGGCCCAGACATGATGCACAACCAAATATACCACCTGTGCTATTTTCACTAATATCTCCCAAGAGAACAATCTGATCAACTGTAAACTTTATTTCAAATAAGTATGGTTTACAACTGATTAGTTTTCAGTGGCCATACAAACCACAAATGATTAGTTTAACAATTGACTGATATACTTTACTGACATACTTTACTGACATACTTTACTGACATACTTTACTGAGAGCCCCGGTGGACAAAAGTTAACTGTAGTGTAAAAATGTCAAGTAAACTTAGTAGTTTGTAAACCTTAACCCATTTTACTTGCTAAGTTGTAGTGCCTTTTAACAGGTGTCACAGTATGGAGCAGGTGAGGAAACACGTAGAGATTACTGCTTACAAGTTTACATACTTCAAATATCAATATACCTTTCAAAAAGGCACAAATGGAGTAATATAAGACTGCCAATACTATCTTCGACTAATATCATTATTAAGGATTCAAAGGTTTATTTTGGTCACTTGTTTTAGAGGCAATACAAGGAACACTTACCACCTTTAACTTGGTGAGAGTCCCGAGACACGTAGTATATATAACCCTAGCAAAGCTTAGTTACGCAGAGGTTGGCCAGGAGAGAACAAGGGTGTTGTTGCTTTATGTTCCTCTCAGAGTAAAACAACAACAAAGACGGTGATTGGTTGATAGTGAGAGGTGAGCCTCGCCATGCACACACCTTAATAACACCATCACTAACACCTAACACCATCACTAACACCTAACACCATCACTAACACCTAACACCATCACTAACACCTAACACCATCACTAACACCTAACACCATCACTAACACCTAACACCATCACTAACACCTAACACCATCACTAACACCTAACACCATCACTAACACTCTACAACACCATCACTAACACCTAACACCATCACTAACACCTAACACCATCACTAACACCTAACACCATCCTAACACTAACACCATCACACACCTAACACCATCACACACTAACCATCACTAACACCAACACCATCACTAACACCTAACACCATCACCTAACACCTAACACACACCATCACTAACTAACCATCACTAACTAATACTAACCAACACCATCACTAACACCTAACACCATCACTAACACCTAACACCATCACTAACACCTAACACCATCACTAACACATAACACCATCACTTGCACTAACACTTAACACCATCACTAACACCTAACACCATCACTTGCACTAACACCTAACACCATCACTAACACTTAACACCATCACTTGCACTAACACCATCACTAACACCTAACACCATCACTAACACCTAACACCATCACTTGCATTAACACTTAACACCATCACTAACACCTAACACTATCACCTTCACTAACACCTAACACTATCATTTTCACTAATACCTAACACCATCACTTGTACTAACACTTAACACCATCACTAACACATAACACCATCACTTGCACTAACACTTAACACCATCACTAACACCTAACACTATCACCTTCACTAACATCTAACACCATCACTTGCACTAACACTCAACACCACAACCTTCACTAACACTCAACACCATCACCTTCACTAACACCATTACCTTCACTAACAGCACCATCACCTTCACTAACACTCAACACAATCACCTTCACTAACACTCAACACCATCACCTTCACTAACACTCAACACCATCACCTTCACTAACACTCAACACCATCACCTTCACTAACACTCAACACCATCACCTTCACTAACACCTAACATCATCTCTCATTTACCTCAAACATCTTAACTTTCCTAACATTTCTTTCAAAAATAAAAACTCGCCGTGTTAAGTCTGGTTATGGATCCTAAGTAAGTCAACATGCAACTTAGTAATTTAATTTAAGTACAATTACACAATTTTTAGTTGATTACAATCATGTTACATAGTAACATGTGTGTGTAAATTGTCCAAGATAACCTACCATAAAATAAAATAGTGGTTTATTCCAGTGCGTCTTTGTGAAACTTGATTATCAGCCTAACTGTTAACAGCAGCATATATAATGGAGACGATAAATATTAAAACATGGATTGTCAGGTTATTATTACAGTTTTTTACCTAATAATGTAAATGCTAATATTCATATAATCACGTGAATTTCCGTTTAATTCCGAGCGAGAGACTTGCATTAGAGCGACCCAGCTATAAGTAAGTCACAGCACTAACTCATGGGAACCGGATGTTGAGCCAACCGTGCCATGGAGTATTATTAAGACTCATATCCGTGTTACTTCGCCCCTCATAAACCAACACATGACTTTATTTATAGCATGTGCTATGGTAACCCACTTTATAGATACTGACTCGTCGTGTTCATGTGTCAGGTTTGATGTGTTTGCAAGAGTGATGTTTGAGTGTTGTGTGTTCACTGTAGCGGGCGAGTCAGCCAGTAGTGTCAGGTATGGTAACACCCATCAAACTTCCTCTAGTCACTGTAGTGGGCGAGTCAGTCAGTAGTGTCAGATATGGTAACAACCATCAAACTTCCTCGTGTCACTGTAGCGGGCGAGTCAGCCAGTAGTGTCAGGTATGGTAACAACCATCAAACTTCCTCGTGTCACTGTAGCGGGCGAGTCAGCCAGTAGTGTCAGATATGGTAACAACCATCAAACTTCCTCGTGTCACTGTAGCGGGCGAGTCAGCCAGTAGTGTCAGGTATGGTAACAACCATCAAACTTCCTCGTGTCACTGTAGCGGGCGAGTCAGCCAGTAGTGTCAGGTATGGTAACAACCATCAAACTTCCTCGTGTCACTGTAGCGGGCGAGTCAGCCAGTAGTGTCAGGTATGGTAACAACCATCAAACTTCCTCCTCTTGTCACTGTAGCGGGCGAGTCAGCCAGTAGTGTCAGGTATGGTAACAACCATCAAACTTCCTCCTCTTGTCACTGTAGCGGGCGAGTCAGCCAGTAGTGTCAGGTATGGTAACAACCATCAAACTTCCTCGTGTCACTGTAGCGGGCGAGTCAGCCAGTAGTGTCAGGTATGGTAACAACCATCAAACTTCTTCGTGTCACTGTAGTGGGCGAGTCAGCCAGTAGTGTCAGGTATGGTAACAACCATCAAACTTCCTCCTCTTGTCACTATAGCGGGCGAGTCAGTCAGTAGTGTCAGGTATGGTAACAACCATCAAACTTCCTCCTCTTGTCACTGTAGCGGGCGAGTCAGTCAGTAGTGTCAGGTATGGTAACAACCATCAAACTTCCTCGTGTCACTGTAGTGGGCGAGTCAGTCAGTAGTGTCAGGTATGGTAACAACCATCAAACTTCCTCCTCTTGTCACTGTAGTGGGCGAGTCAGCCAGTAGTGTCAGGTATGGTAACAACCATCAAACTTCCTCCTCTTGTCACTGTAGCGGGCGAGTCAGCCAGTAGTGTCAGGTATGGTAACAACCATCAAACTTCTTCGTGTCACTGTAGCGGGCGAGTCAGTCAGTAGTGTCAGGTATGGTAACAACCATCAAACTTCCTCCTCTTGTCACTGTAGCGGGCGAGTCAGTCAGTAGTGTCAGGTATGGTAACAACCATCAAACTTCCTCCTCTTGTCACTGTAGCGGGCGAGTCAGTCAGTAGTGTCAGGTATGGTAACAACCATCAAACTTCCTCCTCTTGTATAAACCTTCCCCTTTAAAATTCTCTTAAAAGACTGTACATATCGAGCTACTTTATCCTTTATAACCAGTTTTTATTAGATTTACAACTACATATAAAAACCACACACACACACACACACACATACACACACACACACACAAAACACTAATATATTCATCCGCCGATGAATGTATTAAAGTGTTACGTTAAACATTATGAAAATAAAGCAAATATTTTCGTTTTAACAAGAGACCTAAAGTCAGTACCTGACCAGCCGGGCTGTGGTTCTTACGTCGAACTGCGTGCGGCCAGCAGTAACAGGCTGGTTGATCAGTCTCTGATTCACCATTAGGCCTGGTCACAGACCGGGGCGCGGGGGCGTTGACCCCCGGAACTCTCTCCAGGTAAACTCCAGACCCTCTTTATTTTGAAGCTCTCGCTTCACACGGCGAGTGTCCGGGTTCGATTCCCGGCAAAGGTAGAAACATTGGGCGTGTTTCTTTACACCGGTTGTCTATGTTCCCCATCAGTAAAATGGGTACCTGGGTGTTAGTGGACTGGTGTGGGTCGCACCCTGGGACAAAACTGGGGGACTGACCACCTCAAACTTGTTGTTTCAAGACTTGAGGGACTAACCACCTATCTACATCCCCATTCTTTCTGTTTTATTTTCTCTATTTTGACTGAAGAAGCCTGCTGAGTAAGTGAAACGTCTCATCAGTAAAGATGCCAAATTGTTGCATATGTACTCACCTAGTTGTGGTTGCAAGGGTCGAGTCACAGCTCCTGGTTTTAATCATCCTGTTAAATGTTTGTTATTATTAAAGATAAGCAATATATTCAGTGTACGGCTGACCCAGTATCACACTGATATAGCTAGTAGCATTAACTGCCGCTTCACTACAATCATCACAATCTGGAACACTGGCGGGAGACGAAGCATTCACCCATACATTAGTAAACATAACAATAGTTGCCCTCTGACCTTAGCTCTGAGTCACCCACAAAGTGTGGCACACTTCACTAATGTATCTTCATGCTTCTGAAGAACAGCCTCGCAAGGTTTATTGCAGTGACTGCATGTAATGGTGGTTGTTGCGTCACGCACCCTTGCAACTACATATAGGTAAGTACACACCTGGTTCATGAAGTTTAACCCCACCAGCTTGGGGAAGGACAAAAAAGACCGCAGACAGAGTACAGACTCGGGGGGCAAAGGCTGTAAACCTCACAAACAGGACCTTGGGGTGAGTATCATACGGAACATATCCCCTGAGGCACACATCATCCAAGTAATTGCTGCAGCAAATGCGTGTCTGGCAAATCTAAGAATAGTGTTTCAACATCTAGTCATTCACGACACTGTATATCGTGTACATCAGGTCCATACTGGAGTACACAGCACCAGTATGGAACCCCACACCTGGTCAAGCACATCAAGATATCTGATAAAATGCAGAGGCTTGCAACAAGACTAGTCCCAGAGCTAAGGGGTATGTCTTATGAGGAGAGGTTAAGGGAAGTCAACCTGACGACACTGGAGGACAGGAGGACTAGGGAGGGGGGTTATGATAATGACATACAAGATAGTGAGAGGAATTGACAAGGTGAACAGAGATAATATGCTTCAGATATAGGAAATAAGAACAAGAGGGCACAACTGGAAGTTGAAAACTCAGATGAGTCATATTGATGTTAGGAAGTATTTCTTTAGTTTTAGAGTTGTCAGGAATTGGAACAATCTGGAGAGCGAAGTGGTAGAGGTAGGATCCATACGTAGCTTTCAGATGAGGTACGACAAGGTTCTTGTAGCTGGGAGTGGACCTAGTAGCGACCAGCAAAGTACGGCCAATAGCTGTGACTCAACCCCTGCAACCACATGTAGGTGAGCACACACTCGTTCAATCATGCACACAAACAAAACAGGCCAAGTGTCTTAGTGACAAGTGCCTTGGAGAAAATGGTAACTAACATACACTCACACACAAGCTTACACAGTTGTTTATTCACAGAAAGTGTAGGAGTGAAGGTCTTCCAGCAGTTCGTTGCAACTTGATGAAGCCAGAGTATTCTAACCAGCGAGCCAGAGGAACACAAAAATGGGATCTCAAAAGTCAGGGCGAAGAGGGAGGGAAGCCTACTAAGATTGTCTGAGGAAGAAGTGTGGATATCAGGACTCAAGGTCATGATGGAACAAAGATGGAAAAAAGGTTTAGTGAGATTTGTGAAGTGATGGAGGAGGTAAAGGTGTTTGTAGAAAGCAGCGAACAGGAAAGATGAGCTGCAACTGCTGTAGCAAAGATACAGAGCCTGCAGGAGGAACTGAAGGTGCTGAAGTAGGAAGAGTGAGTCAACGTAGAACTAAATGCAACAGGCAGAGGAGAAATTCATACCCAGATGGGTGGAAAAATCTAACAAAGACCGAGACCTTGGTTCAGCCATAGATGCAGAGAAGAAAAAAAAAAAAAGAACAAGAGTTTGAAAAAACTATAGAAAGCGAAGGTCAATCGAAAACAGAAAAAAATAACCAAGAAGCCCAGACAATGGTAACTTAACCCAGCCAACAACTATCAAAGTACATGAGCAAAAGTTTGTCATTTCCAACGTTAGAGAAGCATGTTGTTACCGAGTGTTGAACACAAGGCAGAATATTAATCCCTGGCCACTATATTAAGAACAAGAATCTTTGTACCAAACCAGAGACAAAAGTAGTTTGTTCAACATAAGTAAACAAAACTTTAACTTGGGTAATCTGCCTCCCTGTTTATTCAATTTGTATTGTAAGATCATTTTTTTTACTGGTATGACTTTTAGTGGTAATTCTTGTGAAACCAAATCATAAAATGCACAGGCACAATAAAAAATGAATAATTTTTAGTATTTTTTTCTAAATAGAAGCCAAAACACGCTATTAGTGAGGAAGGGGGGGAGACAATATTGATGTAGGGACGATAAATATATGATGTACACTTTAGAAAATGATTGAACTGCGTGCATAACTAACACAGTGCAATATTTTATGAACATACGTTAATATTAACAGTGAAGAACAAATAACTTTGTTAGAGACAGCATGTATCTAAAATTAAACAATCCTCTTTAATTCACACATGACATCTCATAGTTAACCCACGTCCCTACAAGGTAACTATGATCTTGCACAACCATCTGTCTCACGTCCCTACAAGGTAACTATGATCTTGCACAACCATCTGTCTCACGTCCCTACAAGGTAACTATGATCTTGCACAACCATCTGTCTCACGTCCCTACAAGGTAACTATGACTTGCACAACCATCTGTCTCCGTCCACAAGGTAACTATGATCTTGCACAACCATCTGTCTCACGTCCCTACAAGGTAACTATGATCTTGCACAACCATCTGTCTCACGTCCCTACAAGGTAACTAGGAGCCTGCACAACCATCTGTCTCACGTCCCTACAAGGTAACTATGAGCCTGCACAACCATCTGTCTCACGTCCCTACAAGGTAAGTAGGAGCCTGCACAACCATCTGTCTCACGTCCCTACAAGGTAACTATGAGCTTGCACAACCATCTGTCTCACGTCCCTACAAGGTAACTATGAGCTTGCACAACCATCTGTCTCACGTCCGTACAAGGTAACTAGGAGCTTGCACAATCATCTGTCTCCCTCACACTTACTATATGCTAGTAACCATTCCACACCATTTTTTTTTTTTGTAGATTGTAGATGGTTCTGTATCGCAGTGTGTCTTGTGATTGCATTACGTTGTGGTCGCCGCTGTTATTAACTGCATATAGTGATGCCCTAGATTCAAACATCTTCACTTTGAAATAATATAAACTTGCCCAACATTTCCACCTGTGCCGGGAATCGAACCACGGACACTCAGTAAGTGAGCTGAGTGCGCTGCCAACCGAGCCACGGGACACTGCCACAGTAGTTTCTCATCTGTACAAGAAGATGTTCCCTCTTTGTACACCTGACTCAGGCAATTATTTGTACACCTGACCCATGGCACTGGACACAATAAGTTACTCAGCGGTGCACCTGCATGGGAACACTCTGTTGTACACTCCCTGTTGTACCCCACCCAGGCAACTTATCTGTTATATCTGACACAGGTGACTGTTGTCTGTTGTACCTGAGACACTGCTGATGTTAAGTTGCAATTGTAAGTAATGTGTGTAGGACAGGAGTGACGGGGGAACCAGTGATGTCACCTGGCAGTACTTGCTCTGCCTGTTACCCATGGTTGAGCGATGTCGCCGGCACCTCGTGTGACGTCACTCTACTGACGTCATCCCTCTGACGTCACCCTTCTGACGTCATCTACTGCATCACCAACACTGGCGCCATCCCTCTGACGTCACCCCATCACCAACACTGGCGCCATCCCTCTGACGTCACCCACTCCATCACCAACACTGGCGCCATCCCTCTGACGTCACCCACTCCATCACCAACACTGGCGCCATCCCTCTGACGTCACCCACTCCATCACCAACACTGGCGCCATCCCTCTGACGTCACCCACTCCATCACCAACACTGGCGCCATCCCTCTGACGTCACCCACTCCATCACCAACACTGGCGCCATCCCTCTGACGTCACCCACTCCATCACCAACACTGGCGCCACTCATTTGTTTCTTGTTCTGTTTGTACTAGCTAAGTCCTTTCCATTAACGGTAGTCACATCTAATATTAACAGTAGTCACGTATCCCATTAACAGTAGTCACGTCTCCCGATAACAGTAATGCCTTCTGTTAACAATAATGACGTCTCTCGATAACTATAGTCATCTCTGTTAATGGTAGTTACGTATCTAGGTAGTAGTAATCACATATTCCTCTAACAGTAGTTACGTTTTCTGTTAACAGAAGTTATATCTCCTGTCAACAGAATGGCTCTCCAGACACCACCATCTTCCGTGAGAAGAAGACACTATCTGGCACTTGAAATCATGGCACTCTGGGAAGTATTGAGCCAGTAGACCGCTTCCAGTGCCTGTGTTCGGGCGAGTGCAGAAATGAGTAAGGTCATCATTTTACTCGCACCACGACACTCACACCACGACACTCACACCACGACACTCACACCACGACACTCACACCACGACACTCACACCACGACACTCACACCACGACACTCATACCACGACACTCATACCACGCCCACACACGACCTCCACCACGACACTCACACCACGACACTCACACCACGACACTCACACCACGACACTCACACCACGACACTCACACCACGACACTCACACCACGACACTCACACCACGACACTCACACCACGACACTCACACCACGACACTCACACCACGACACTCACACCACGACACACACCACGAGAGGCGCGGTCATTATCCCCAGCGTCATCAGTATCTCCAGTCTGAATTCTTAGATGTCCAGTACCTCACCCATGTCCTCACACGTCCCTCCCTACCTTATATAAGACTGCAGACGCAGAGCGATGAATGTACTCAACCCACAACGCCATGACAGAGAAGGATTGAATTGGATGTGGTTCGCCGGTAATGTCCCGGCGCAGGTCTTTTCCAATTGGCGACCTGGCGAAATGACAGAGAAACCAAGATTCTAGATTAATTAAACCAACCACGGAACGGGTGGGGTCTGAACTCGCGGCGAGTCGTAAAACTCCAGGCCTCGAGTTCAGACCCTACCCGTACCGTGGTTTGTTTTCAATCGCGTCATTACAATTTCGTGAGTCAAGATTCTTGATTCTTTCCAGAAGCAGCATCCTCGTAGCTACCATGACCACGTCTTCCATCAGAGACCTCATGAAAAATCCCTTTGACAAACCCCACAGTGAGGCTGCAAACTATACCGCATATGAGTCAACAAGATCAACGTAGGAGAAGCATGGGGCAGCTTTCCAGCTGGTCCCAGAATACACAAATGACAGTACCAGGGACAACGGCAAGAAATTAAATTATCATTGGTCAACACTCTGGCCGATTTTAGCGTAAGTTTGTGGTGCTGATTCCGAATATGTCATCGGTTTTGCTTGATTGGCTCTAGTTTTTGATCAATTTGGTCTCCCATTGAAAAACATAAAAAAATGTGAAAAATATATTGATCAGGCGGGACTAACTTACAATTCGTATTGAAATTATTTTTTAGATCAAGCAAAAGTCAAACCATGTAATAAATAACAACACTTCATTCTATATAATAACAGATTAACATAGTAAGATCATTCAGATACCACTAATTACTACATATGAAAACGTTGTTTGTAAGATTTTCTTCTATGTTGGTCATTAGCACAGTCCCGTTGGAGGCTCCAGCATATTGGTCACCACTGTGCAGTAAGACACATTTCAAGCTTCTAATGGAGCTGTCTATAAACAGTCGCCGATCTCCTGGTCGATGTTCAAGTCCCATTGGAATGTTATTGCAGTATACAAGTTCTTCATCTTGGCTGAAGTAAGGAAGGAGTTAAACCTCTCTTGTCCAATAAGATGTTATTTTAACATCTTGTAAACTTCTTTTCGTTTAGTCTGGATGATAAAAGTTCAGATGCTTTGACAGTCGAGGTCACGTATGAGATCACTGAGTTCTTCTTGGGAGAACTGCTGGGCTGTTGAAATACTTCATATTCCCTTCCACTGTTATCACCTGTGTTACATCGTAAACACTGAGTTTCTTCAACATCTGACAAGGGAAGGTCAGTGTTGTAAACACTGGTATGGTAACGTCTTCACTGTGTGGCACAGGTCTCCTTGCTGACTCTAAATCAGGATGTTCCCACTTGACTTTTCTGTATTGATTAAAACCTCTCACATTCACCATACAGAAATAACAATCGTCGTGGTGGTTTTTCGGTTCTCTCCTCACCATAGTCACACCCAAGTTTAATTAAACTTTTCCATTGGCTAATTTTCCACTGTGGTAAACATTCTACACAGGTTTTGCAAACTATATGGGGAGACCAAGACTTGTCTTGGACTCCAAGCGCCACTTCAGAATAAGCAAGGTAACCTTGTTTTACAAAATCTGTTATGTTTTTTTCTTTGTTTTTGTGTTTTTGCGAAGAGTATTTGCCACAAATGTGGAAAAATGTATTGGGATTGTTTAAGCAGACTCTTCGTGAAGAACTCATGTTTATATGGAAAAAAATACAAAATAAAGATTACAATATTGTCAGGTGGTCGTTGTTGATACAACTCCTAGGTAAAATTGTAATCTTTATTAAAACTATTTGTATATATAAATTATCACTACATATATATACACAGGCGTTGTCTAAGTTCCATGTTAACTGAGGGTAGGTATGTAATGTCTCACAAATTAGAGTCAATTTAAAAAACCTACTGTCGTTTTCGAATTCAGAAACCCCAAAATACTCTAAATACCTTTAAATATCTTTCACAACGAATTTTCTTTTTGCTGACCAATGTTATGGTTGTCTGTGTTGCACAGCTCTGAAGAGGAACACCTCATGCAATGGAACAAAGCAGAGGTGATCTACACACACTGCAACATTGACAGGTGCCACTGTATTGAAGCATCCTTAACTGATACTTCCAACACCAGAGAACAAAGAACTGACAAGTACAGCATCTTAACTACCCTCGTACATGATACAGTGCTGCTTCCTTACTGTCACGTGACGCGGCTATGACATCACCTGACACCTTCACCCGATCTTAACCAGTGACATGCTTTCTTCACTACACACACACACATTATATATATATATATATATATATACTGTGTTCTGTCATTGTTTTTTGTGTTTGGAGTGACCAAAGTCCCACGAAACATCTAATAAAGATGTCGTCAGGACAGTGTATGCACTTAGTGTCGTCTTATCCTTAATCACCTTTCTTACCCTACACACTGACATCTTCCTTCTTCCTTTCTTGACCTCAAAGAAAGTAACCGACATATAATTATTGGTTAATTTGTAAGAATGAATGTAGGTAGATGGCCTCACTGCTGGGCCAACGGTTACCTCTTCAACAGAAAGTCGTCAGTACCGTTCCAGGGTATTGCAGTAGGTGTTCTTGTTGTTGCAGTACCAGCTGGTAATACAGTTATAATCCACTTCCTATGGCCTGATCTAGTTCTTCAGTTCTATCATGCATCTGAAGGTCACTGTCAGAGGGAACCCACAAAAGGTGCTCTTTGACTCCACTGTCTACATTTCTTCCATACCAGTGTATGGCTTCTGACACGAAATATCACGACTGATACTTATTAAGTTTAGAGCATTTATGGATGATAGAGTTACGATTATATACAGGGATACATTTAGGAGCAACAATTACAGCAAACAGTTCAGTTGGAAGGGTGGAAGCCCAATTTTTTGTGAGTGTTCTACTTTTTACATAGCATCTCTCTACTTGCTAATAATGACACTATGATCTACACCAATGGGTTGGGGAACAGAGCCATCAGTATGCGTAATCTATGGAAGAGAATGCTGAGTTGAATATGTCACAGTTACTGAGGGGAACTTTACTGAGACGTCTATGTTCAGTTATTCTCTGCAGTGTATTCATCACGACTTGTCAGAATAATGCGTGACTCAAATATCAGTAACACTGAAGTCGCCAAGCTTGACTTCAAAACGAAGCTTTGATTGCCATCTAATGAGGTTTTTTTTTTTTTGTGTGTGTGGAGGGGGGAAGCAATGTGAAAAATTTAAGGATATGCGAAACAAAAATTTACTTTGAAAAGAAAACGTGAAATTGAAAGAAAATGAGAAGCGGTGAAATTATTTTAATGGTAAACTCTCCAATACAAATATTCCCTTGGTATTATTGTGTGACCCAACACTGGTTTACCTCGTTTCATTGTCCACTAAGTGCTTGGTCATTTTCTAGAAGATGATTTATGGATTTGTCTAATTTTTGTGAATGTATGAGATTGTTTTTTGACTAATGGAGTGTATGTTTTCTTTTTTTTTTTCAGCGTAAATATAATTTTTAGTTAAGTTATAAGCGTGCAATGCCCCATGGTTGCTTGGACCACAGTAATGTTTTTTGTTATATATATGACAGCTGTATTCCGACAACATAGAGACGAAACATAACACCTCTTATGAAAA
This sequence comes from Cherax destructor, assembly GCA_009830355.1. NCBI lineage: Eukaryota > Metazoa > Arthropoda > Malacostraca > Decapoda > Parastacidae > Cherax > Cherax destructor. The sequence goes on along the minus strand of WNWK01000192.1, from coordinate 216,834 downwards.
CAACTTATTTTCACTATTTTGGGAATAACCACTATAAGGAACTCTATGAGGAGCCTCTGTAAGGAACCTCTGTAAGGACCCTCTGTAAGGACCCTTTGTAAGGAATCTCTGTAAGGAGCCTCTGTAAGGAACCTCTGTAAGGACCCTCTGTAAGGACCCTTTGTAAGGAATCTCTGTAAGGAGCCTCTGTAAGAAACTTCTGTAAGGAGCCTCTGTAAGGAATCTCTGTAAGGAGCCTCTGTAAGGAACCTCTGTAAGGAGCCTCTGTAAGGAATCTCTGTAAGGAGCCTCTGTAAGGAACCTCTGTAAGGAGCCTCTGTAAGGAGCCTCTGTAAGGAGCCTCTGTAAGGAATCTCTGTAAGGACCCTCTGTAAAGACCCTCTGTTAGGAGCCTCTGTAATGAATCTCTGTAAGGAGCCTGTAAGGAGCCTCTGTAAGGAGCCTCTGTTATTGTAGATTCCTAAACTTCTAAGATTTTACAAAGTGGTTCACAAATTGGAGCACAATGAGACCTCATTCTCATAATGGGACGCACATACACAAAATAGGACCTCATACACAATGGGACCTCATACACAATGGAGCCTCATACACAATGGAGCCTCATAAACAGTGCTGCAGCTGACTATAACGACGTCCACTTCGTTACTGCATCGTTCCAGGACTATGCTTCGCCACTCATGCAAGCAACATCAATCCTCCTCTCCTCATACAGTCCTCTGGTTTTTTTCCATTTACTGGGAAGTTTCATTTTCAACAGAGATTCCTTAACAGATTTTCCTCAACAGAGATTCCTCAACAGAGATTCTTCAACAGAGATTCCTCAACAGAGATTCTTCAACAGAGATTCCTCAACAGAGATTCCTCAACAGAGATTCCTCAACTCTAATGCAGCTCTCTGATTGACGTCATCTTCGAAGACATGTTTACCGACACATCTCCTCTCAGCTTACCTCTTGCATACTAACCTCTAATCTTTAATTTCACGACCTGTCTGCTTTCATCACCTTGCGTCCCTCTCAACATCCTTCTTTCGAAACTTGTTCTCCAAGTTGTGCAACTTATCTTGTGAATCTTGCAATACTTGCTCGTCTTCTGCTAACCAACATAGCAACATTCCAATCACAACCTTTCCCATCTTTTACGTTACTTGCAGCTACACTCACAGACTATGATCATTACGGCTCTGCTTCTTTCTGCTTCCCGTCTGGCATGTCTCTCAACTTGGATTGCAGATGTCTGCATAACACTGCAGAATTTCTGCGAATGTTTTACCTTCTTCATCGCTTCCAGAAGATGTCTCGACCCTCCTACTCTGAGTTTCTCTCGGCAGAGATATGTAATCATCCTGCTGGTCCTGACTCCACATTACATCTGGTCGCCACTTATGTCTCGTTCTTAGCCTCGCATTCCGAGTGTGTGCGTGCAAAACTGCCAAATAAAATATAAAAGCGAGCCCTGAATTCCTTGCAATTATAAGTTAACAACTCTTCCAAGGTTTTTCAAGTACCTACTTAAAAAAATTCAAGGAGTGTGTGAGGCGGCTGGACACGGCGGGTGAGGGATGAAGCTGCTGTGGGGAGATGAAGATTATGTTGCCCAAGTGGCTATTGTGCACCCCATATACATCCTGTAGATGGCAGTGGATACACAAAGGGCCTAGGAAATAGGCCCCAAATGGGTTGATTGGAGTACATCTGGATTTATATCTACAGTTGACTTATATGTTGCAAGCAAATTTATGGTATTTACTTAATATGTCTAGTATTTTATTTTCAATAACAAGATACCTTGACACACTACACAGGTCATTATTCTATCTCTATATTCTTCAGAAAGTTGATAATTAAACATATAGTGTTCAAGAAAATGATAGTGTCTGTCAAACTGCCAGAAATACTCGTAACCAAGTTAAAGTCTGGCTATTGCAACATCAGTCTGTTCACATTGCAAGTTGCTCCATAAACACACTTATCTGCGTTCATGTTATTATAGTGAGTGATAGATCTACTGAGGCTTCTATCTGCATTCCTATGACATTCAGTTTCATTATTTACTTCTCTCCTAATATTATTTATAATGCCAAACACAGGTACACCAAAATTATATTCTATATTTTCCTTCTTTAACTGGCTTCTCCCACTGGGCATGTTATTCGTGTCACTATGTGAATCAAGCGCCTTCAGTGATGATATAGAATCAGTTATAATCAAAGAGTCAAGTGCAGTTTTATAAGTTAATGTAAGACACCTGTCTCCAGGCACCTGTCTCCAGGCACCTGTCTCCAGGTACCTGTCTCCAGGTACCTGTCTCCAGGCACGTGTCTCCAGGTACCTGACTTCATTCACGTGTCTCCAGGTACCTGTCTCCAGGCACGTGTCTCCAGGTACTTGTCTCCAGGCATGTGCCTCCAGCCACCTGCCTTCAGGCACCTGTCTCCAGGTACCTCTCTCCAGGCATCTGCCTCCATGCACCTGTTTCCAGGCACCTTCTAAGCTTAGTGCCAATAGGATAACACTAAGCTTGGAGTGTAAACGCCCAGTTATTAATTCTTATACCTAACTCAATACATATAATTCCTATTGTTCTTACAGGAGGCAACAAGAGCAGACGCAGCCCTGCAAGTAGACTCCTGGATCTATCGGTGTATATAATTTGAGATATGTTATTACTAATATTTTAAGCGATAAATTTTGTCTTGATAAGTTTTGCCTTTGCCAGTGGTTTAGAGAATAGGTTACTAGTGATGACCTTCCTGGAGGAGGATTTCTTTCAGATACACTTTCCATGGAAAGGGCGTGGGGGACACAGTGTCATGGAGGGGGCGTGGGGACGCAGTGTCATGGAGGGGCGTGGGGACACAGTGTCATGGAGGGGGCGTGGGGACACAGACACGCCCAGAACCCTTGTCTCCACACCACACACATAATCGAAACTTACCCTCTCCAATAGATACAGCCAGAAAATCCGTCGCTTCCCTCACAGATATGCCAGAACACCCCTTCCCCCTCACAGATACGGTCAGAACACCCCCTCTCCCTCACAGATACGGCCAGAACACCCCCTCTCTCTCACAGATACGGCCAGAACACCCCCTCCCGTCACAGATACGGCCAGAACACCCCTCCCCTCACAAATACGGCCAGAAAACCCTCTCCTCACAGATACGGCCAGAACACCTCCTCTCCCTCACAGATACGGCCAGAACACCCCTTACCCTGACAGATACGGCCAGAACACCCCCTCTCCCTCACAGATACGGCCAGAACACCCCTTCCCCTCACAAATATGGCCAGAGCATCCCCTTCCCTCACTAATATGGCCAGAGCATCCCCTTCCCTCACAGATACGGCCAAAACACAACGTCCCATCACAAAACCAAAACACCCTTTTCCCCTCATAGATACGAAGAAAACACCCCCCTCCCCTCACAGATGCGACCAGAACACCTATCCTCCCCTGTGTTTAGTGAGGAGTGTTCGTCGTGCGAGGTGAGTGGAGCGGGGAGACAGGTGTTAAGGGAGAGAGGGAAGAATGGGGGAGACAGGTGTTAAGGGAGAGAGGGGAGAGTGGCGGTAAAGGTAAAGGGGGAGAGAGGGGAGAGTGGGGGTAAGGAGTGTGCGTGACAAGGACGAGAGATGTACGTGGTTATATTAAGCTTAATAATGTTGCTCAGGTGAGTCACCTGTGACATACAATCTAACACCCACCTACATCACACAACCTAGTACCTACCTACCTACATCATACAACCTAGCACCTACATCATACAACCTAGTACCTACCTACGTACATCATACAACCTAGTACCTACCTACCTACATCATACAACCTAGCACCTACATCATACAACCTAGCACCTACATCATACAACCTAGCACCTACATCATACAACCTAGCACCTACATCATACAACCTAGCACCTACATCATACAACCTAGCACCTACATCATACAACCTAGCACCTACATCATACAACCTAGCACCTACATCATACAACCTAGCACCTACCTACCTACATCATACAACCTAGCACCTACATCATACAACCTTGTACCTACCTACCTACATCATACAACCTAGTACCTACCTACGTACATCATACAACCTAGTACCTATCTACCTACATCATACAACCTAGCACCTACATCACACAACCTAGTACCTACCTACCTACATCATACAACCTAACACCTACATCATTCAACCTAGTACCTACATCATACAACCTAGCACCTACATCATACACCCTAGCACCTACATCATACAACCTATCACCTACATCATACAACCTAGCACCTACATCATACAACCTAGCACCTACATCATACAACCTAGCATCTACATCATACAACCTAGCACCTACATCATACAACCTAGCACCTACCTACCTACATCATACAACCTAGCACCTACCTCGTTAAGAATTAGTCTGGGCGTAGGCAGTGCAAAAGAGAGTATAATCTATGTGTCTCTCATCTGGCACTACAAGGGACAGTGCCAGAGGAAGGATAGAATGACCCTTGTGTCTCATCTGGCACTATCAGGGACAGTGTCAGAGGAAGGATAGAATGATCTTTGTGTCTCATCTGGCACTACCAGGGACAGTGCCAGAGGAAGGATAGAATGACCCTTGTGTCTTATCTGGCACTACCAGGGACAGTGCCAGAGGAAGGATAGAATGACCCTTGTGTTTCATCTGGCACTACCAAGGACAGTGCCAAAGGAAGGATAGAATGACTCTTGTGTCTCATCAGGCACTACCAGGGACAGTGCCAGAGGAAGGATAGAATGACTCTTGTGTCTCATCTGGCACTACCAGGGACAGTGCCAGAGGAAGGATAGAATGACCCTTGTGTCTCATCTGGCACTACTAGGGGAAACTAACCTCAGTCTTTCTCACTACCAGTACACTCACACCAGTACACCACAGAAGTACCACCAGTACACCCACACTCTGACAGTGCCTAGGAAAGTACTAACCTCACTGTACACTCACCAGTACACTCACACCAGTACACCCACACCAGTACACTCACACCAGTACACCCACACCAGTACACTCAAACCAGTACACCCACACCAGTACACCCACACCAGTACACTCACACCAGTACACCCACACCAGTACACTCACACCAGTACACCCACACCAGTACACCCACACCAGTACACCCACACCAGTACACTCACACCAGTACACTCACACCAGTACACCACACCAGTACACTCACACCAGTACACTCACACCAGTACACTCACACCAGTACACTCACACCAGTACACTCACACCAGTACACTCACACCAGTACACTCACAACAGTACACTCACAACAGTACACTCACACCAGTACACTCACACCAGTACACTCACAACAGTACACTCACAACAGTACACTCACACCAGTACACCCACACCAGTACACTCACAAAAGTACACTCACACCAGTACACTCACACAAGTACACTCACACCAGTACACTCACAAAAGTACACTCACACCAGTACACTCACACCAGTACACCCACACCAGTACACTCACACAGTACACTCACACCAGTACACTCACACCAGTACACTCACACCAGTACACCCACTCCAGTACACTCACAACAGTACACCCACACCAGTACACTCACACCAGTACACCCACACCAGTACACTCACAACAGTACACTCACACCAGTACACTCCACACCAGTACACTCAACCAGTATCACTCACACAGTACACTCAACCAGTACACTCACACCAGTACACTCACCCAGTACATACAAGACACTCACACCACACACCACACACACACACTCACACACAACACACAAATACATCAATATTATATAAAAGTATATAAAAAATTATGGTGGGGTCCACCTGTCAAATTGACCCAGTAGCCTCCGAAAGTATCAGGCATCAGGAACACCATCAGTACTTTCCAAGCCAGTTATATTCCACTTCTCTATCACACCATCCTATATACACACATACATACTTTAAGTTTTAATGACGAATACATTTAAAAACACACAAACATGAACATATATACAATGGTACAATATGTCAAAGATATGAATTCTCCAGCCTCCAACCGGCGACCATATCACATATCTTTCTCTGATCATAATGACATATATATATATATATATATATATATATATATATATATATATATATATATATATATATAGCAAAAGATATGCAAGACAACCACTATGAAAAATAGAAATTCAAGCGCTTTCTGACTACTCACATTATCAAGGAACTATGATAATGTTCCTTGATAATGTGAGTAGTCACGAAAGCGCTTGGAATTCCTCTTTTTTTTCATAGTGGTTGTCTTGCATATATATATATATATATATATACACACACACACACACAGAAAGTGAGAGACAGACAGTCAGACAGTAGACAGTAGTGGCAAACCAGTGTCAGTACTGAGTACTCATCAGGTGACTGTGGTTGTGAAGGATTCAAGTTACTAGACCACGTCTTAAATGTGGAAATAAAGTGAAAAACCAAAGCCGCTGGTCTGAGACCAAACTCACAACCTACACCATGACATGTCTACGAGTGTATAATCTACAGTACCTTGCAGAGTGATGTTCCTGGAGGCAGTCAAGTATTCACCACAGTTGTCAAGGCATTGCTACCTGCAGCCACACAAACTTCCCTCGATCAATCAGGATCGACAGCGTGAGCGAGACACGCGACAAGACCCTACTCTGGGACGACGTCAGGATCGACAGCGTGAGCGAGACACGCGACAAGACCCTACTCTGGGACGACGTCAGGATCGACAGCGGGAGCGAGACACGCGACAAGACCCTACTCTGGGACGACGTCAGGATCGACAGCGTGAGCGAGACGCGCGACAAGACCCCACTCTGGGACGACGTCAGGATCGACAGCGTGAGCGAGACACGCGACAACACCCCACTCTGGGACGACGTCAGGATCGACAGCGTGAGCGAGACACGCGACAACACCCCACTCTGGGACGACGTCAGGATCGACAGCGTGAGCGAGACACGCGACAACACCCCACTCTGGGACGACGCGTCACGGATCGACAGCGTGAGCGAGCGAGACACGCGACAACACCCCACTCTGGGACGACGTCAGGATCGACAGCGTGAGCGAGACACGCGACAACACCCCACTCTGGGACGACGTCAGGATCGACAGCGTGAGCGAGACACGCGACAAGACCCCACTCTGGGACGACGTCAGGCCCTGTCGAGAGCGAAACGTTGTCGCAAGAATAGCTTGTTCTGCAACGTTTCTTCAGTGTTGTCGGCAGCCTGACATATGACAGGTAGCGACACTCTCGCCTGCACACCCCTGCTCATGAACACACACAGCACACTGACAAAGCCACCAAATGCAGCACTTGAACACACAAGCCACCATCATGAAACCAAGCCAATAACACAAGCCACCATCATAAAAGCCATCATGAACACAACCACCATCATGAACACAAGCCACCATCATGAACACACAAGCCACCATCATGAACACACAAGCCACCATCATGAACACACAAGCCACCATCATGAACACACAAGCCATCATCATGAACCCACAAGCCACCATCATGAACACACAGGCCACCATCATGAACACACAAGCCACCATCATGAACACACAAGCCACCATCATGAACACACAAGCCACCATCATGAACACACAAGCCACCATCATGAACACACAAGCCACCATCATGAACACACAGGCCACCATCATGAACACACAAGCCATCATCATGAACCCACAAGCCACCATCATGAACACACAAGCCACCATCATGAACACACAAGCCACCATCATGAACACACAAGCCACCATCATGAACACACAAGCCACCATCATGAACACACAAGCCATCATCATGAACACACATGCCACCATCATGAACACACAAGCCATCATCATGAACCCACAAGCCACCATCATGAACACACATGCCACCATCATGAACACACAAGCCACCATCATGAACACACAAGCCACCATCATGAACACACAAGCCATCATCATGAACACACATGCCACCATCATGAACACACAAGCCACATCATGAACACCACAAGCACCATCATGAACACACATAGTCATCTGAACACCATGCCACCATACATGAACAAAAGCCACATCATGGTTACCACTACAATATATATATACATATATATATACACATATACATATATATATCATATAGCATATATATATATATATATACATATGAACAACATGCCAATATGAAAATAGGCCAATCAGCAACAACTCATTTAAATTTAAGCCTTTCTAAAATTTTCTCCTTTTCATGAAGAATAGCGTTCATTTAACCAAAATCATGAACACACATGCCACCATCATGAACACACATGCCACCATCATGAACACACAAGCCACTATGATAAACACAGCAACACAAGTATCACAAACACACATGTAGTCTACTGGCCTGAACACCTGGCTGTACAACGATAACCAGTTAGGAACGAATAAAAAGACAGCAGAGAGAGTAATTGTTTGTGTTTCCTTTACCAAAAATAAGCTGGTATTTACAATATATATATATATATATATATATATATATATATATATATATATATATATTGCCGAATAGGTAAAATTGGTCAATTAGCAAGAACTCATTTAAATTTAAGTCCTTTCTAAAATTTTCTCCTATTCGGTAAGAATAGCGTTGCTATTTAAGCCAAAATGGGAAGTTTTACCTATTCAGCACGACATATATATAGGTACAATGAAGCGAATGCAAGCACAAGACACGGTGAAAACCGTATCGACCAGACTTGAAGGTAAGTCTGCCAAGGATGCTTCACGAGTGTACCACATCGCTTCACAACTTTGACGAGCTTCCTTGTGATTGGCTGGTTGAACCAAGGTACTGGTATAATGATGGGGCCCCTGTTCGTTAAACCCTTAGCACCTGGTTCACTGGTTGGGAGCATCTTATATGAGTGTGTGCTATATGCCGAATAAAATGTAACATACTCTTAGCATGTCACAACAAGCCACCTTGGTAAACACACTGGCACCACAAGCCCAATTGTCAACGAAGTGGCACTAAGAACCCTCATGGCGAACACAGGAGCACCGAAAGCCGTGAAGAACACACTGGTATCAGAAACAAACATGATCACACTAGCACAAACCACCACAATGAACACACTGGCATCACAAGGCACTATGATGAACACATTGGTACCACAAGCCACCATGAACACACTGGTTCTACATGTCATCTTGTAAAACACTGGCACTACAAGCCACCATGATAAACACTTTAGCAAAACAAGATACTATGAATACACTGGCACTACAAACTAGCATGAACACACTGGCACTACAAGCCAGCATGAACACACTGGTACCACGAGCTACCAGGGGAACACACTGGCATAAGCCACCAGGGGAACACACCTTCACCACAAGCCACCAGGGAAACTCACTGGCACCCCAAGCCATCATGATGAGCACACAGGCAACATCAACCATCATGGTGAACACACTGGCACCACAAGCCACCATGCTGAACACATTGGCACCATAAGCCCAGTGGTTAACACACTGGTACCACAAGCCACTATTATGAACACACTGGCACTACAAGCCACCATGAACACACTGGCACTATAAGCCACCATGAACACACTGACACTATAATCTACCATGATGAACACACTGGCACCACAAGCCACCATGAACACACTGGCAATATAAGCCACCATGAACACACTGGCACTATAAGCCACCATGAAACACTGGACACAAAGCCACCATAACACTATGGCACAAAAGCCACCATGAACACACTGGCACTATAAGCCACCATGAACACACTGGCACTACAAGCCACCATGAACACATGGCACTATAAGCCACCATGAACACACTGGCACTATAAGCCACCATGAACACACTGGCACTATATGCCACCATGAACACATTGGCACTATAAGCCACCATGAACACAGTGGCACTACAAGCCACCATGAACACACTGGCACGACAAGCCACCATGAACACACTGGCACTATATGCCACCATGAACACACTGGCACTACAAGCCACCATGAACACATTGGCACTATAAGCCACCATGAACACACTGGCACGACAAGCCACCATGAACACACTGGCACTATAAGCCACCATGAACACACTGGCACTATAAGCCACCATGAACACACTGCACTATAAGCCACCATGAACACACTGGCACTATAAGCCACCATGAACACATTGGCATTATAAGCCACCATGAACCCCATGCACTATGTCACCATGAACACACTGCACTATAAGCCACGATGAACACACTGGCACTATAAGCCACCATGAACACACTGGCACTATAAGCCATCATGAACACACTGCACTATAAGCCACCATGAACACATTGGCACTTATAAGCCACCATGAACACATGGCACTAAAGCCACCATGATCACACTGGCACTATAAGCCACCATGATCACTGGCACTATAAGCCACCATGAAACATGCTGGACTATAGCCACAAACACACTGGCACTATCAGCCACCATGCACACACGGTTAATGCCACCATGAACAGACATGGCACTATGCCACAATGTATAAAAATTTACTGGGACTACATAGGTGAATGTCTGAGGGGCACCCTGGCATTAACCAAATCTTTTCGGCACCTGCATCAGCAGGTGTACGGTACTCCAACAGCGGGCCCCTCTCCTCAATGACGAATATATCGTTATCTAACTCATATCAATGTCTGAAAGGGTATCCCCGGTATTCCTAAAACAACTTTTCCTTTCACGCTCTGGATCCAAGAAATGTATCCCTCGTATCTCCTAACCCCAGCCCCCTCTACCTCAATGTAACGGGAATTGTGAAGTGTGTCTATAAATTTATAATACACAAAATACAAAAAAATATGTATGTTTGTCCGTGTGAATGTGTGTGTGCATATCTTTGTGTGTATGTATATATGTACCTACCTATATGTGAATGCAGGGTCGAGTCTGAGCTCTGGCTAAGCCTCTTAGTTTGCCTTTTATTACATTCCCTCATAGCTTCGTGGGCCGTGCCATATATAATCTTAAAACTGTGTATGGAGGTACCCCGTTACCACGTTTCCGTATTTCTTGCTCTTCCTCGATCAATATTACTTTTGCAACCTTTCCTTGCCGTGAAGGCATAATGGCCCTCTCAGACCCTCAAAGGGTATCTGAAAGGGCCATTCCTCTGAAAGGGCCATTCCTCTGAAAGGGCCATTCCTCTGAAAGGGCCATTCCTCCTCATGAAAAGAAAATATAGAATAAAAATATTATTATATATTTTTTATTAACACATAGGCCGTTTCCCACCAAGGCAGGGTGATCAGAAGTTTCCCACCAAGGCAGGGTGATCAGAAGTTTCCCACCAAGGCAGGGTGATCAGAAGTTTCCCACCAAGGCAGGGTGATCAGAAGTTTCCCACCAAGGCAGGGTGATCAGAAGTTTCCCACCAAGGCAGGGTGATCAGAAGTTTCCCACCAAGGCAGGGTGATCAGAAGTTTCCCACCAAGGCAGGGTGATCAGAAGTTTCCCACCAAGGCAGGGTGATCAGAAGTTTCCCACCAAGGCAGGGTGATCAGAAGTTTCCCACCAAGGCAGGGTGATCAGAAGTTTCCCACCAAGGCAGGGTGATCAGAAGTTTCCCACCAAGGCAGGGTGATCAGAAGTTTCCCACCAAGGCAGGGTGATCAGAAGTTTCCCACCAAGGCAGGGTGATCAGAAGTTTCCCACCAAGGCAGGGTGATCAGAAGTTTCCCACCAAGGCAGGGTGATCAGAAAAAGAAAAACTTTCACCATCATTAACTCCCTCACTGTCTTGCCAGAGGCCCGTTTACACTAGTTATGATACTCCAACACTAACACCCCTCACAATAATACTTTATTCAAGTTTTCTGAGATTTAACACTTGTGACTTTGTGTACCAAGTTGTGACTTATGTGTACCAAGTTGTGACTTTGTGTGTACCAAGTTGTGACTTATGTGTACCAAGTTGTGACTTTGTGTGTACCAAGTTGTGACTTGTGTGTACCAAGTTGTGACTTGTGTGTACCAAGTTGTGACTTGTGTGTACCAAGTTGTGACTTGTGTGTACCAAGTTGTGACTTGTGTGTACCAAGTTGTGACTTGTGTGTACCAAGTTGTGACTTGTGTGTACCAAGTTGTGACTTGTGTGTACCAAGTTTGCTTTGTTTGTTAAGTACCTTTCCATCAGTCTTTTCAAGATTGATGGACTGATTACATCGACTCCAGACTGAGGGACTGATTACCTCAAACTCCTTCTGATTTTCACCCTTCTCCTTTGTATGGGACTGATGAAGTCACTGTCTGGCGACACGTTTCCACAATAAAGATTCCCAAGTGTTGGAAATGTGTCTAATTTATCAACTCTGTCTACACTGCTGACACTTTGTCTGCACTGCTGACACTTTGTCTGCACTGCTATCACTGTCTGTATCGCTCACACTCTGTCTAAACTGCTGATACTGTAAAAACTGCTGACACTATACTCCTGACACTTTGTCTAAACTGTTGATGCTCTGTCTACACTTGACACACCGTTTACACTTCTAACACTCCGTCTACACTGGTCCCACGCCGCTGACATTGCTTACACAAACTACACTGCTCAAACCTTCTACTCTGCTCACACTCTACTGCACTGTTCACCCACCTTCTACACTGCTCACACCTTGAACATTGCTTACACTACTCAATGACGGCCCGCAAGGTTCCTTCAACTCACCCATCTCTCTCTCTCTCTCTCTCTCTCTCTCTCTCTCTCTCTCTCTCTCTCTCTCTCCTCTCTCTCTCTCTCTCTCTCTCTGTCTCTCTGTCTCTCTGTCTCTCTCTCTCCTACTTATCTATTGACATTAATATGGTATTAATTATCTACCTAACTATCTATCATAATCAAAACAGCTTCTCTGAATATTAGCTACGATGCCTCTTGTCTGTACACCACCACACTAGCTACGATGCCTCTTGTCTGTACACCACCACACTAGCTACGATGCCTCTTGTCTGTACACCACCACACTAGCTACGATGCCTCTTGCTGTATACCATCACACTAGCTACGATGCCTCTTGTCTGTACACCACCACACTAGCTACGATGCCTCTTGTCTGTACACCACCACACTAGCTACGATGCCTCTTGTCTGTACACCACCACACTAGCTACGATGCCTCTTGTCTGTACACCACCACACTAGCTACGATGCCTCTTGTCTGTACACCACCACACTAGCTACGATGCCTCTTGTCTGTACACCACCACACTAGCTACACGATGCCCTTACGTCTGTACACCACCACACTAGCTACGATGCCTCTTGTCTGTACACCAATCACACTAGCTACGATGCCTCTTGTCTGTACACCACCACACTAGCTACGATGCCTCTTGCTGTACACCACCACACTAGCTACGATGCCTCTTGCTGTACACCACACACTGCACGATGCTTGTCTGTTAGCACCTTCACCACACACTAGCTACGATGCCTCTTATCTGTACACCACCACACTAGTTACGATGCCTCTTGCTGTATACCATCACACTTGCTACGATGCCTCTTGTCTGTACATCACCACACTAGCTACGATGCCTCTTGCTGTACACCATCACACTAGCTACGATGCCTCTTGCTGTTCCACTACCACACTAGCTACGATGCCTCTTGCTGTACAACTACCACACTAGCTACGATGCCTCTTGCTGTACAACCACCACTAGCTACGATGCCTCTTGCTGTACAACTAACACACTAGCTACGATGCCTCCTGCTGTACAACTACCACAATAGCTACGATGCCTCTTGCTGTACAACTACCACACTAGCTACGATGCATCTTGCTGTACAACCACCACTAGCTACGATGCCTCTTGCTGTACAACTACCACACTAGCTACGATGCCTCCTGCTGTACAACCACCACTAGCTACGATGCCTCTTGCTGTACAACTACCACACTAGCTACGATGCCTCTTTCTGTACAACCACCACTATCTACGATGCCTCTTGCTGTACAACCACCACTAGCTACGATGCCTCTTGCTGTACAACTACCACACTAGCTACGATGCCTCTTGCTGTACAACTACCACACTAGCTACGATGCCTCTTGCTGTACAACAACCACTAGCTACGATGCCTCTTGCTGTACAACTACCACACTAGCTACGATGCCTCTTGCTGTACAACTACCACACTAGCTACGATGCCTCTTGCTGTACAACTACCACACTAGCTACGATGCCTCTTGCTGTACAACTACCACACTAGCTACGATGCCTCTTGCTGTACAACAACCACACTAGCTACGATGCCTCTTGCTGTACAACTACCACACTAGCTACGATGCCTCTCAAAGAGGAAGTAAGCATGTCATACAGTCAGATCTACTCTGTTACTGCGGACTTTCATTACTGAAACACATCATTCGATGTGGTAACTGTCTTTTTTTTCCATTTATGCTTAACTCTGTGAGGATCATCCCATGTTTTTGTGGAGGTCAGAGCTGACAGACAATCAGGGAGTATTGACGCGGCGTTGTAAACACGAGTTGAAGGGAGTAGATGCGCAGTGCGCTCCTTAATTGCTTTTACTTCCCCTTTGTGTAACTAATGGACCCCTGAGGTCTGTAATCTTTTATCTCCTGGAGCATCTCTGATAGTCGTTTATCTCTTCACTGTTATCTCTGACAGTCGTTTATCTCTTCACTGTTATCTCTGATAGTCGTTTATCTCTTCACTGTTATCTCTGATAGTCGTTTATCTCTTCACTGTTATCTCTGATAGTCGTTTATCTCTTCACTGTTATCTCTGATAGTCGTTTATCTCTTCACAGTTATCTCTGATAGTCGTTTATCTCTTCACTGTTATCTCTGATAGTCGTTTATCTCTTCACAGTTATCAGTGATAGTTATCTCTCTCTTCACAGTTATCTGTGATAGTTATCTCTCTCTTCACAGTTATCAGTGATAGTTATCTCTCTCTTCACAGTTATCAGTGATAGTAATCTCTCTCTTCACAGTTATCAGTGATAGTTATCTCTCTCTTCACAGTTATCTGAGATAGTTATCTCTCTCTTCACAGTTATCTGTGATAGTTATCTCTCTCTTCACAGTTATCAGTGATAGTTATCTCTCTCTTCACAGTTATCAGTGATAGTAATCTCTCTCTTCACAGTTATCAGTGATAGTTATTTCTCTCTTCACAGTTATCAGTGATAGTTATCTCTCTCTTCACAGTTATCTGAGATAGTTATCTCTCTCTTCACAGTTATCAGTGATAGTAATCTCTCTCTTCACAGTTATCTGAGATAGTTATCTCTCTCTTCACAGTTATCAGTGATAGTTATCTCTCTCATCACAGTTATCAGTCACAGTTATCACTGGGTCTTGTTGTCAATAGTTATTATGAAGTTTTAATGAAATGTCAACCTTAATTTATTTACTTAGTACAGCAGTGAGATGGCCTCTGGCCCTGGCTAGTGGCCCTGGCTAGTGGCCCTGGCTGGTGGCCCTTTCTAGTGGCCCTGGCTGGTGGTCCTGGCTGGTGGTCCATGCGGCTGGTGGTCCTGGCGGCTGGTGGTCCTGGCGGCAGGTGGTCCTGGCTGGTGGCCTTGGCTGGTGGCCCTCGCTGGTGGCCCTCGCTGGTGGCCCTCGCTGGTGGTCCTTGGTTGGTGGCTCTGGCTGGTGGCCCTGGATTATGGCCCTGGCTGGTGGTCCTGGCTGGTGGTTCTGGCTGGTGATCCTGGCTGGTGGGCCTGGCTGGTAGCCCTGGCTAGTGGTTCTGGCTAGTGGTGCTGGTTGGTGGTCCTGGCTGGTGGCCCTGACTGGTGGCCCTGACTGGTGGCCCTGACTGGTGGCCCTGACTGGTGGCCCTCGCCGGTGGTCCTGGCCGGTGGTCCTGGCCGGTGGTCCTGGCTGGTGGACCTGGCTCTTAGCTGTAGAACCCCCAGGAGCTGGACCTGTAGAACCCCCAGGAGCTGAACCTGAGGAACCCCCAGAAGCTGGACCTGAAGAACCCCCAGGAGCTGGACCTGAAGACCCCCAAGAGCTGGATCTGAAGAACCCCCAGGAGCTGGACCTGTAGAACCCCCAGGAGCTGGACCTGAGGAACCCGCAGGAGCTGGATCTGAAGAACCCCCAGGAGCTGGACCTGAAGAACTCCCAGGAGCTGGACCTGAGGGACCCGCAAGAGCTGGATCTGAAGAACCCTCAGGAGCTGGACCTAAAGAACCCCAGGAGATGGACCTGAAGAACCCCCAGGAGCTTGACCTGAGGAACCCGCAGGAGCTGGATATGAAGAACCCCCAGGAGCTGGACCTGAAAAACCCGCAAGAGCTGGACCTGAAGAACCCCCAGGAGATGGATCTGAAGAACCCCTAGGAGCTGGACCTGAGAACCCGCAGGAGCTGGACCTGAGGAACCCGCAGGAGCTGGACCTGAGGAACCCGCAGGAGCTGGATCTGAAGAACCCCCAGGAGCTGGACCTTAAGAATCCGCAGAAGCTGGACTTTAAGAACCCGTTTGATCTGCAGTTGTAAAATATGAAAGGCAAGCACTAGGGGCAGTGTTTTAAGAATGTGTATATTCCTACCACCAGTATTTACAGTGTTCGTAATAAAGCAACGATGAAGTCAGGTATCACACTAATAAGTATTATAATTAGTGAGAGATCAAAGTTAGTTCGCTCACTGCCATTGACTTATTAACTCATACAAACAAGACTTGTATATGTAATCAGCAGCAGCTAGTGAGAGACTGGCTTCAGACCAGTGGTGTAGGTACTATGTCAATTCGTCTCTAGTCAGCCCCTCACATTGATTGGTTGAAGTATAAAACTGGCACTCGTTTACAGTAAAGCTGGGGCTCATACAATTGCACAGCCATAACATCTGGCTTGGTTGATTTGAGGAAATGCAAAAAGTGGTTACGTGATGCACACCAAATAAATTGTACGCAATGAAAGCCACAGGATTCAAACACACGGTTATATCAGGTCTGATCCTAACCCTGTGTTCTATCAGGTCTGATCCTAACCCTGTGTTGTATCAGGTCGGATCCTAAGTCATGGATTTATCAGGCGGGATCCTAACCCACTGTAAGGGGAGAAGTTCATGCATATATATAAAGAATTTGGTGTTATGTGTATGTATGTGTTGTAGGTTGTATGCATGGTAAAGCGCTTGTTATAGAGGAATGCAGATGCCAGCGCCGCCTACCAGCCTCCCTCCGTACCATTATCTGAGGTTTTTGGTGATTTATTGGAATCTTTAGAGTTACTTGACTACCTGGGTTACTTAACTGACCTGTGACTCCTCCCTTAACCTCTTCATCTTCCCTGCAATTTCATTGTCATTTTTTTTTTTTGCCTTCTACCTTGGTGGGTTCTGTTCTATGGAAGTTTCGCCTCGTCTCTCAGGGTTTTAGTCTTGTGCTGATGAGCCACTAAGTCTCCTCCGATGCTCCTCTGTTGTCTTGTAGTTATCCACTATTACTACTACGACTCTTCGTTTATTACTACTTCACTATCTGCCATTATTCTTTCCACTTCTCCTAATACCTTCTTATTTCTGCCACTATCAATACTGCACTACTACCACTACTTAACCCACTTCTACATCCACTTTTAGTACTACTACTAATAATAATGTTTCTTCTACCACCACCTCCATTAGTATTACCTCTCCATTTTCTTCCCTCGACCAGTGCCACATATATCCTAGTCTTCTTTACTTCTCGCCTCAGTGCCATCTGTCACTAATCCAAGTTTGTCCTTTTTAAAAATCGTCATCATTGTCCCTGTCCTAAGTACGAGTCATGTGTCTGTTATATATATATCTCACCTCTGACTCCCATTCACAATTTTCGGTTTGTCTCTTCTATATTTTGATTCACTATTACATGTTCTTTAGTTTTATGAAGATGTGAACTTTCGTCAATGTCTTTGAGTCAACATTAATTTCTCAGTTGATTATATTTTAGTTATCCAACCTTCCTTTGTGAACTTTATGCTGTGCAGACCCAGGGTTCCACCAGGGAGGGATCCTAACACAGGTTTCCACCAGGGGGGATCCTAACCCAGGGTTCCACCAGGTGGGAACCTAACCCAGGGTTCTACCAGGTGGGAACCTAACCCAGTTTTCTACCAGGTGGGAACCTAACCCAGGGTTCCAGTTAAGTCCGGGGTAAATTTGTCTCGTCCTGAGTGGAAGCAGTGTGGCTGAAATATCACCAGAGTTTGTTCTAAATAATGGTGAAAGTCTGAAGACAGTGGCCTCCTAATATATTATAAAAAAGTCTAAATTACCACGGAGGACTGAACTCTCCCAGCCAAGTCTAACTTCTCCCTGGTTTTTACCCTTCGTCTCTCATTACTCCCTCCTGTCTCTCCGTTCCTCCTCCTACTTCTATTTTCCTCCTCCTCCTCCTCCTCCTCCTCCTCCTACTACTACTACTACTACTTTTACTACTACTAATGTAAATACTAAAGACCGTCACTCCTTTTCTTCCTCCTCGTCTTCCTCCTATGTCTTGTCCTCTTCCTCCTTCCCCTCATCATCCTAATGTCCCTAATTTCTCCTTTTCCTCTTTCAACTTTCCTCCAATTTTCTTCTTGTACTTTTTCCTCCTCTTCTTCCCCTTCCTCTTACCTTTCATCTTCCTTCTACACCTCTTGTTCTTCTTTCTTCTTCTCCTCCTCCTCCTCTCCTGTCTCATTCACTCTGTTTTTCCTTAGCTCTCTCTACGTTGACTGACCATGTACAGCGATTCCTATACAATATATATAATATAAATATATATATATATATATATATATATATATATATATATATATTATATATATATATATATATATATATATATATATACTGTATAGAAAATAGTGAACTTCCAAGCGCTTTCGTGATATCTCACATTATCAAAGTAAATGTAAAAAATAAAAGAACAATTGAAGGCTTACAAGGCTGAGATATCACCTCCCATACGATCGTACACCGACCCAGTATGATGCGGACGGGAGGGTCGGTCAGGATACATGTCAAGTAAAAATTCTGCTGGTCATATCATGCACAGTTTAAATTCCTCATGAATTTTATTAAGTATAAATGAGTCCAATTTATATAACCCATCGTTACGTTTACGACACAGGTTACGTCTGTTCCACGTTCGTTATGTGACTACCCCCTCCCCCCTCGTGTGGGTACCTGTGCCCACACTGATGGGTGGCTCAGTGTTGGAGGTGTATAGGCTTATAAAGAAGTCAACATAATGATATGACACTTAATCTAAGTTCTAATCTTATTTAATCTTATGAGCTTATGAGAGAGAGAGAGATTGAGTAGGAGTCTATTAAGACTACACTTAAATTAATTATACGATTAAAGTTGTTGAAAATGTAGGTTTGACAGACATGTATGTCACATATCATGTAGGTCACATATCATGTAGGTCACATATCATGTATGTCACATATCATGTAGGTCACATATCATGTTACAGGCCTCCCAAACTCCCAGCCTTCTTACAGCGTCTTACACCCCCATATCTCAGGAGTAACAGGGAATCGAAAGATCCCCACACTGGGAAGTGGCGCACCTATTTGACCTGGTCAAACAAGGTCATTGTCTATGACTCACCTGGGATGTTGTTGACCTACCTTGGCAGCCTGGTGTTGAGGTCACGAGGTGGCTGCTGCTGCAGTCTCTGCAGGGGGACATAGCCCTCAGTGGACAGTTCAGTGTAAGTGGCATTAAACTGTCTGTTGTCCTGGCAGGCACTGTACCAGTGGCCTCAGTCCCATGGGTAACTGTGCCCACACTGGTGGGTGGCTCTGTGTCGGAGAGAAGTCAACATAATACTAAGATAATCTAAGTTTTAATCTTATTTAAACTTGTGTGAATTTCCAACAACCTGAATCATACGATTCAGGTTGTTGGAAATGTAGGTCATGTATTATGTAGGTCACGTATCATGTAGGTCACGTATCATGTAGGTCACGTATCATGTAGGTCACGTATCATGTAGGTCACGTATCATGTAGGCCACGTATCATCTAGGTCACGTATCATGTAGGTCTCGTATCATGTAGGTCACGTATCATGTAGTTCACGTATCATGTAGGTCACGTATCATGTAGGTCACGTATCATGTAGGTCACGTATCATGTAGGTCACGTATCATGTAGGTCACGTATCATGTAGGTCACGTATTATGTAGGTCACGTATCATGTAGGTCACGTATCATGTAGTTCACATATCATGTAGGTCACGTATCAAGTAGGTCACGTATCATGTAGGTCACGTATCATGTAGGTCACATATCATGTAGGTCACGTATCATGTAGGTCACGTATTATGTAGGTCACGTATCATGTAGGTCACGTATCATGTAGGTCACGTATCATGTAGGTCACGTATCATGTAGGTCACGTATCATGTAGTTCACATATCATGTAAGTCACGTATCATGTAGGTCACGTATCATGTAGTTCACGTATCATGTAGGTCACGTATCATGTAGGTCACGTATCATGTAGGTCACGTATCATGTAGGTCACGTATCATGTTACAGGCCTCCCAAACTCCCAATTCTCTTTTGCAGTGCCTTACCCCCCCAAAGTCTTAGGAATAATGGGGAATCCGAAATTTCCCACAAAGGCAAAGTCATCAACAAAACCCAGGTCATCAACAAGACCAAGTAATCAACAGGACCAAGACATCATCAACACCAGATCAACAAAAACAGGTCATCAATAAGACCAGGTCATCAATAAGACCAGGTCATCAATAAGACCAGGTCATCAATAAGACCAGGTCATCAATAAGACCAGGTCATCAATAAGACCAGGTCATCAATAAGACCAGGTCATCAATAAGACCAGGTCATCAATAAGACCAGGTCATCAATAAGACCAGGTCATCAACAATTCAAAAAGAATGTTGTACAAGAATCATAATGAATCTTAGTTGATTGTAGTGGAACTCAGACATGACTGTGAGTTCTGGAGCAAAATATATACAAAAGATACTTAACAGGGAAGGTTAACTTGGCACACCTAAGTTACAACTATACATCAGAACTCCAAGACGACGTGAATAATCAATGTACAATAAAAAAAATGAATCCACATGACACAGTCATGTGATATGACACACACAGTCATGTGATATGACACACAGTCATGTGATATGACACACACAGTCATGTGATATGACACACAATCATGTGATATGATACACAGTTATGTGATATGACACACAGACATGTGATATGACACACACAGTCATGTGATATGACACATAGTCATGTGATATGACGCACTGTCATGTGATATGACGCACGGTCATGTGATATGACGCACTGTCATGTGATATGACGTACTGTCATGTGGTATGATACACAGTCATGTGATATGACGTTCTGTCATGTGATATGACACACAGTCATGTGATATGACACGTCATGTGATATGAGTCATGTTATGACACTGTCATGCGACTATGGATGCACTGTCATGATGACACTGACGCACTGTCAGTGATATGACACGTCATGTGATAGCGCACTGTCATGTGATATGACGCACTGTCATGTGATATGACGCACTGTCATGTGATATGACACACTGTCATGTGATATGACGCACTGTCATGTGATATGACACACTGTCATGTGATATGACGCACTGTCATGTGATATGACACACTGTCATGTGATATGACGCACTGTCATGTGATATGACACACAGGCAGAACAACTTTCAGCATCTAATCATTTATACAATTAAACATACAGGAATATATAAAAATATTGAATAAGTGCACTACAAAGTGTTGCAGAAAGTGATAACAAAAACTACAGTGTTGCAGGAACAACAAAACAAAACAGTGTTGCAGGAACAACAAAACACTACAGTGTAGCAGGAAAACAAAACACTACAGTGTTGCAGGAACAACAAAACACTACAGTGTTGCAGGAACAACAAAACACTACAGTGTTGCAGGAACAGCAAAACACTACAGTGTTGCAGGAATAACAAAACACTACAGTGTTGCAGGAACAACAAAACAATACAGTGTTGCAGGAACAACAAAATCCTACAGTGTTGCAGGAACAACAAAGCACTACAATGTTGCAGGAACAGCAAAACACTACAGTGTTGCAGGAACAACAAAACAATACAGTGTTGCAGGAACAACAAAACAATACAGTGTTGCAGGAACAACAAAACACTACAGTGTTGCAGGAACAACAAAGCACTACAATGTTGCAGGAACAGCAAAACAATACAGTGTTGCAGGAACAACAAAGCACTACAGTGTTGCAGGAACAACAAAACAATACAGTGTTTCAGGAACAACAAAGCACTACAATGTTGCAGGAACAACACAACAATACAGTGTTGCAGGAACAACACAACAATACAGTGTTGCAGGAACAACACAACAATACAGTGTTGCAGGAACAACACAACAATACAGAGTTGCAGGAACAACAAAACAATACAGTGTTGCAGGAACAACACAAAAATACAGTGTTGCAGGAACAACACAACATTACAGTGTTGCAGGAACAACACAACAATACAGTGTTGCAGGAACAACACAACAATACAGTGTTGCAGGAACAACACAACAATACAGTGTTGCAGGAACAACAAAACAATACAGTGTTGCAGGAACAACACAAAAATACAGTGTTGCAGGAACAACACAACAATACAGTGTTGCAGAAATAACAAAAGACTACAGTGTTGTAGGAACAACAAAACAATACAGTGTTGCAGGAACAACAAAACACTACAGTGTTGCAGGAACAACAAAACACTAGTGTTGCAGGAACAACAAAGCACTACAGTGTTGCAGGAACAACAAAACAATACAGTGTTGCAGGAACAACAAAGCACTACAATGTTGCAGGAACAACAAAGCACCTTAATGTTGCAGGAACAACACAACAATACAGTGTTGCAGGAACAACACAACACTACAGTGTTGCAGGAACAACACAACAATACAGTGTTGCAGGAACAACACAACAATACAGTGTTGCAGGAACAACACAACAATACAGTGTTGCAGGAACAACAAAACAATACAGTGTTGCAGGAACAACAAAGCACTACAATGTTGCAGGAACAACACAACAATACAGTGTTGCAGGAACAACACAACAATACAGTGTTGCAGGAACAACACAACAATACAATGTTGCAGGAACAACACAACAATACAGTGTTGCAGGAACAACACAACAATACAGTGTTGCAGGAACAACACAACAATACAGTGTTGCAGGAACAACACAACAATACAATGTTGCAGGAACAAAACAACAATACAGTGTTGCAGGAACAACACAACAATACAGTGTTGCAGGAACAACACAATACAGTATTGCAGGAACAACACAACAATACAGTGTTGCAGGAACAACACAACAATACAGTGTTGCAGGAACAACACAACAATACAGTGTTGCAGGAACAACAAAACAATACAGTGTTGCAGGAACAACACAACTACTACGAAAGTATTGTTTTAACACTAGCCGCCCCGACATTGATCCAATTTGTGGCAACTGGCCTTCCAGCCTCCGGCCTCATGGCCAGGGCAACTTCACGACATAAAAAAAAACCCTCAACATTTCTCATCTAGAAGAGGCGCCGGAAGCTCTGTTATGACAAACATAAACAATGGTCGAAAATTAGAAGAAAATATCGCCATGCCTGTGGAGTCCTGCTTCCATGGCATGACTCCTCTTCCCCTCCCTGTGGGTCCAGGCCTCAGCTGGCTGTGGCTCCTATCTTATAAACTCTTAATTTTATAAGAACAGTTCTAATCCTGCCATCTATGCCTGGAAAGCACCTGAACAAGAAGTAAATGTGAATAATTCTAGGCTAAAATAATCAAGTATTTGAGTATTAGATGAAATAAAAAAAGATATATTTCAGAAAAGCTGGAAGGCATGGGACGTTCCGTGACCCGCTTAACTCCGCTTCCCCCCCGGTATCCAGTAGCGGGGGGGTGGCGAGGCAGTGGAACACAGCAAGTCCAGACACCGTGCGGGGAACTACTCTCTCGCTCACGCTTACTGGGCACTGCTGCTGTTTTTCTCTCTTTTTCCCGAGTGATTGGTGTATGGTGGCCATGAAGGCGGTAGTGGTCTTGCTGGTGGGACTCTTGGTGGTGTGTGAGGGCAAGAAGAAGGAAGGCCTGCAGGAGGACTTCGAGTTTGTCGAGGTAAGACTCGCAAATGTCGCAGCTTCGATTTTTCCAGCAAGGAGGAGGAAGCCAGTGTGGCGGTGGCTGCCTCCCTCCAGTGTCATACCACTGCCTCACACACTGCATAATACCACCTACATTGCCTTATGGACTGGTTTATACCATCTACACTGCCTCTTATACCCCTCAGCACCACCTACACCCCCTCTTACTGCGCAGTACCATCTACTGTGTCTCCTGTATGGTCATTACACTACCTCGTGTACTGGTCATTACACTACCTCGTGTACTGGTCATTACACTGCCTCGTGTACTGGTCATTACACTACCTCGTGTACTGGTCATTACACTGCCTCGTGTACTGGTCATTACACTACCTCGAGTACTGGTCATTACACTGCCTCGTGTACTGGTCATTACACTGCCTCGTACTGGTCATTACACTGCCTCGTGTACTGGTCATTACACTGCCTCGTGTACTGGTCATTACACTGCCTCGTGTACTGGTCATTACACTACCTCGTGTACTGGTCATTACACTGCCTCGTGTACTGGTCATTACACTGCCTCGTGTACTGGTCATTACACTGCCTCTTGTACTGGTCATTACACTGCCTCATGTACTGGTCATAACACTACCTCGTGTACTGGTCATTACACTGCCTCGTGTACTGGTCATTACACTACCTCGTGTACTGGTCATTACACTGCCTCGTGTACTGGTCATTACACTACCTCGTGTACTGGTCATTACACTACCTCGAGTACTGGTCATTACACTGCCTAGTGTACTGGTCATTACACTGCCTCGTGTACTGGTCATTACACTGCCTAGTGTACTGGTCATTACACTGCTCCATGTACTGGTCATTACACTGCCTCGTGTACTGGTCATTACACTACCTCGAGTACTGGTCATTACACTGCCTCATGTACTGGTCATTACACTACCTCGAGTACTGGTCATTACACTGCTCCATGTACTGGTCATTACACTGCCTCGTGTACTGGTCATTACACTGCTCCATGTACTGGTCATTACACTGCCTTGTGTACTGGTCATTACACTGCTCCATGTACTGGTCATTACACTGCTCTATGTACTGGCCATTACACTGCTCTATGTACTGGTCATTACATTGCTCTATGTACTGGCATTACACTGCTCTATGTACTGTCATTACACTGTTCTATGTACTGGTCATTACACTGCTCTATGTACTGGTCATTACACTGCTCTATGTACTGGTCATTACACTGCTCTATGTACTGGTCATTACACTGCTCTATGTACTGGTCATTACACTGCTCTATGTACTGGTCATTACACTGCTCTATGTACTGGTCATTATACTGCTCTATGTACTGGTCATTACACTGCTCTATGTACTGGTCATTACACTGCTCTATGTACTGGTCATTACACTGCTCTATGTACTGGTCATTACACTGCCTTGTGTACTCTTAATTACACTGCTCCATGTACTGGTCATTACACTGCTCCATGTACTGGTCATTACACTGCTCCATGTACTGGTCATTACACTGCCTCGTGTACTGGTCTTTACACTGCTCCATGTACTGGTCATTACACTGCCCCATGTACTGGTCATCACACTGCCCCATGTACTGGTCATTACACTGTTCCATGTACTGGTTATTACACTGCCTCATACTAGTCATTACACTGCCTCATGTACTAGCCATTACACTTCCCCATGTACTGGTCATTACACTGCCTCATGTAGTAATTACACTGCCCCATGTACTAGTCATTACATTGCCCCATGTACTGGTCATTACACTGCCTCATATACTAGTCATTACACTGCTCCATGTATTGGTCATTACACTGCCCCATGTTCTGGTCATTACACTGCCTCATGTAGTAGTCATTACACTGCCCCATGTACTGGTCATTGCACTGCCTCATGTAATTACACTGCCTCATGTACTGGTCATTACACTTCTCATGTAGTCATTACACTACCTCATGTACTGGTCATTACACTGCCTAGTGTCCTAGTCATTACACTGCCCCGTATACTGGTCATTACACTACCTGATGTACTGGTCATTACACTGCCTCGTGTACTGGTCATTGCACTGCCTCGTGTACTGGTCAATACTACTTATACTTCCTCATATTAATTGATACAAGCAATACTGCTTCTTATACCCCTCACTATCACCTACACTGTCTGTTATACTGAATAATACCACCTACTGCTTCATACTGGTCAATACCACCTACATTGCCTCTTATTCTGCTCAGTACCACCTATACTGCCTCATTCTGCTCAGTACCACTTCTACTGTTCCGTACTGTTCAGTACCACCGACACTGCCTTCATTGTTGTCAGTACCACTTACACTGCCTATTATACTGGTCATTTTATTCTACACTCCCTAGTACTTATTAGAATCATGTACACTGCCTCTTATACTGCTTAATACCATCTACGCTGTCTTAAACTGCTCACTACCAACTACACTGTCTCTCAAAATGAAAAATATCACATATAGTGCCTCAAATGCTGGTCAGCACCATCAACACTGCCTCTTACACTGGTCAGTCTCATACACACTGTCTCATACTTGTTGATACCACTTACACTGCCTCTTATACGGGTCACCTTCACTTACACTGCAGGGCAACTTCACTTACACTGCCTCTTATACGGGTCACCTTCACTTACACTGTCATCAATACTGCCTCATACTAGTCAATGCCACTTACATTGCATCCTATACTGGTCAGCACTACCAACAGTAGTCAGTACAATTCACAGGAGGCAATACTCCGTACACTGCCTCTTATAATTTTCAGTGCCACCTATACTGCCTGTCATAACCTCTTGCATTAGTTAGTACCACCTACAGGAGGCAATATCACCTACACTGCCTCAGGCAGTGTAGGTGATATTACACTGGTCAATACCACTGGTCAATACCACTTACACTAGTCAATATTACCTACACACTAGTCAGTATGTTACACCGCCTGTTACGTTATTCAATACCACCCACCTGCATCACTTAATAGTCAATACCATATTCACCTAGACCAGTTAATACCACCGACGCCACCTATACTAGTCAGTACCATCACCACTTTCACGCTCACCCTCACGCTCATCAATACCATCTATACCTTCATGCTCATCAATACCATCTATACCTTCATGGTCATCAATACCATCTATACCTTCATGGTCATCAATACCATCTACACCCTGTTCACGCTCCTCTGTACCATCTACACCATAATCACACTCATCAATACCATCTATACCTTCACGGTTATCATTATCATCTATACCACCTTCACACTCATCAATACCACCTTTACGCTCTATACATACTGATCAGTACCCCCTACACCACATATTGCACCTCAAACCCATGAGTACCACTTACAAACCACGCCACACCCTTTACACTCTCACCTACACAATGTGGAGCAACGTTATTCAACAAGAGATATACTGTGGGAACAAAAGCTAAGTGCACGTACACCATGCAACATCAGCCTGAGCTAGACGTCAGTAGGGCGATGAGGATTCAGTCGAGTTTTTCACCCACTTTAGTTGCTACGGCAACTTCAGTGTTCGTTCCAACAGAGCTGGTGTTGCTATTACTTGGGAATTCCAATCTCGGAATGGCTTATCCCATACACAGGAAAAAAGACTTGATGACTGTACTGTATTATAAACACACACACATACACACACACATACATACACACACACATACATACACACACACACACAGATCAATACCACCTACACCACTCTTCATCCTAGTCAGTCTAGACTACAATATATTCATGGCGAAGCTCTAAATCCTTAGGGGTCGTACAACGCTTTCTGGAAAATGAGGTAATCAGATCTGATCCAAAGAAAGGTAGGGTCTCTAGTTTTTTAATCTAGAGCGGTGGATGGCGTGCCAGTGTGTGACTCATGTTAATCGGTCACTCTCTGCTCCGTCTTATGGCGTTCACTTGAACCACTTGACACTTTGTCCTAACACTCTTGTCTTTCTAGTGTCACTTACTTGTAAGTGTCGTAGCAGTGTTCGCTAATACCACTTACTTCTTATTGCCGTTTTTCCCAATACGTATATACTACTTATCTATTAGTGTCCTAACGTTGTGTCTAATATCACTTCACTTTTAAAGTATCCTAACATTGTGTGTCTGCCTAATAACACATCTATGTTCTAGTAATGTTGCCTCTCCTATGTTACAGTTTTATTATACGTAGTTTCTGCTCAGTTGTTTACCGTAACATAATTTTAATTTCTTCTTGTTTCCCCTGTTCATTTCAGCTTAATTTTTTGTATTTTTTTTTTTTGCTCGTTGTTTTGTTATTTTCTTGATTTTATTATTATTTGTTTACCACTTGTCACTCGGTCTCGGCTGTGTTGTTTTGGTCACTCAGTCTCGGCTGTGTTGTTTTGGTCACTCAGTCTCGGCTGTGTTGTTTTGGTAACTCAGTCTCGGCTGTGTTGTTTTGGTCACTCAGTCTCGGCTGTGTTGTTTTGGTAACTCAGTCTCGGGCTGTGTTGTTTTGGTCACTCAGTCTCGGCTGTGTTGTTTTGGTCACTCAGTCTCGGCTGTGTTGTTTTGGTCACTCAGTCTCGGCTGTGTTGTTTTGGTCACTCAATCTCGGCTGTGTTGTATTGACCTTTTTCTTGTATTCAGTGGCCCTAGGCGGAGTGAGGATCGTGGGGGAAGGGATACTAATAATAATTTGAGGGGCGCTTATCCGTATGCCCTGGTGTATATGCTGTGCTGTGCAGTGAAGCTGTTGATGGCTGCACACGCTGCATATGCTGTACGGGTTATTATAATAATGATGCTGGTGATTTGTCACATACGGACTACTGACCAGGTTAGTGTTGTGGTGGTACTGACCAGGTTAGTGTTGTGGTGGTACTGACCAGGTTAGTGTTGTGGTGGTACTGATCAGGTTAGTGTTGTGGTGGTACTGACCAGGAGGTTAGTGTTGTGGTGGTACTGACCAGGAGGTTAGTGTTGTGGTGGTACTGACCAGGAGGTTAGTGTTGTGGTGGTACTGACCAGGAGGTTAGTGTTGTGGTGGTACTGACCAGGAGGTTAGTGTTGTGGTGGTACTGACCAGGAGGTTAGTTTTTGTGGGGATGGTACTGACCAGGAGGTTAGTGTTGTGGTGGTACTGACCAGGAGGTTAGTGTTGTGGTGGTACTGACCAGGAGGTTAGTGTTGTGGTGGTACTGACCAGGAGGTTAGTGTTGTGGTGGTACTGACCAGGAGGTTAGTGTTGTGGTGGTACTGACCAGGAGGTTAGTGTTGTGGTGGTACTGACCAGGAGGTTAGTGTTGTGGTGGTACTGACCAGGAGGTTAGTGTTGTGGTGGTACTGACGAGGAGGTTAGTGTTGTGATGGTACTGACCAGGAGGTTAGTGTTGTGGTGGTACTGACCAGGAGGTTAGTGTTGTGGTGGTACTGACCAGGAGGTTAGTGTTGTGGTGGTACTGACCAGGAGGTTAGTGTTGTGGTGGTACTGACCAGGAGGTTAGTGTTGTGGTGGTACTGACCAGGAGGTTAGTGTTGTGGTGGTACTGACCAGGAGGTTAGTGTTGTGGTGGTACTGACCAGGAGGTTAGTGTTGTGGTGGTACTGACCAGGAGGTTAGTGTTGTGGTGGTACTGACCAGGAGGTTAGTGTTGTGGTGGTACTGACTAGGAGGTTAGTGTTGTGGTGGTACTGACCAGGAGGTTAGTGTTGTGGTGGTACTGACCAGGAGGTTAGTGTTGTGGTGGTACTGACCAGGAGGTTAGTGTTGTG
Source organism: Cherax destructor (assembly GCA_009830355.1). NCBI lineage: Eukaryota > Metazoa > Arthropoda > Malacostraca > Decapoda > Parastacidae > Cherax > Cherax destructor. The sequence continues at coordinate 186,694 of WNWK01000192.1, read as the reverse complement.
GTGGTACTGACCAGGAGGTTAGTGTTGTGGTGGTACTGACCAGGAGGTTAGTGTTGTGGTGGTACTGACCAGGAGGTTAGTGTTGTGGTGGTACTGACCAGGAGGTTAGTGTTGTGGTGGTACTGACCAGGAGGTTAGTGTTGTGGTGGTACTGACCAGGAGGTTAGTGTTGTGGTGGTACTGACCAGGAGGTTAGTGTTGTGGTGGTACTGACCAGGAAGTTAGTGTTGTGGTGGTACTGACCAGGAGGTTAGTGTTGTGGTGGCCTCAGTGTTGGTCACGTACGTGTGTCCAACTTGTAAGCTCTCTATTTAATCCTTACATTATTATTATTATTATTATTATTATTATTATTATTACAATCAAAACTAAGCACTAAACCCTCAGGGGTCTTAATCCTTATAGCTGTCAGATGCCTCTGGTCGTATGACAGAATCTATGTAGATTAACGGGTATTACTGCCAGCTTATCGTATGGAATGTGGGAATATGTCAGAGTAACGTCAAGAGAGTGGGGAATATACCAGCTTAGTGTGGGGGAAATATGTCAGCTTAGTGTGGAAATGTCTGCCTAGTGGGAGAATATGATGGCTTAGTGTGAATGTGTCAGCTTAGCGAAGAGAATGGGAGTGAAGGTGGGTGTGTCTCCACCAGACACTAGGTGTGTCTCCACCAGACACTAGGTGTGTCTCCACCAGACACTAGGTGTGTCTCCACCAGATACTAGGTGTGTCTCCACCAGACACTAGGTGGACCCACCAGACACTAGGTGGACCCACCCGTCATTACATTAGTTTGAGGGGAAATTCACTGCGGCTCTTAGTCTCGTCTGGTAATTTTCGACCAAGTGACGTAAAATAGACATGTCATATCATCACTGACTTCTGGCCTCTTGGGCTTTATCATACCTACTCTTGAAGCTGTGTATTAGGATTGCTTCCGCCACTGTGTGTGTGTACTCACCTATTTGTACTCGCCTATTTGTGGTTGCAGGGGTCGATTCATAGTTCCTGGCACCGCCTCTTCACTGATCGCTACTAGGTCCTCTCTCTCCCTGCTCCATGAGGTTTATCAAACCTCGTCTTAAAACTATGTGTGGTTCCTGCCTCCATTACGTCACTTTCGAGAGTATTCCACTTCCTGACAACTCTGTGACTGAAGAAATACTTCCTAACATCCCTCTTGACTCATCTGAGTCTTCAACTTCCAATTGTGACCCCTTGTTTCTGTGTCCCATCTCTGAACATCCTGTGTGTGTATGTGTGTGTGTATGTATGTGTGTGTGTGTGTGTGTGTGTGTGTGTGTGTTGTGTATGTGTATGTGTGTGTGTGTGTACTTGACGAGTTGTACTCACCGTGTTGTTTGCGGGAGGGGTCGATACACTGCTCCTGACCTAGCCTCACGAGTTAACTTGGCCTACTTCTACGAGTGGTAAAACACACACAAATGCAATGTCTTTGAATCCTTCCGGGTATCACATACGACTGCTCCGTGACAGGTGTTAGTGCAAGCCTCTGAATTTCTCTTAATTTTTGCAGGTGCAGGGGCTTCATGCCTGGGCTGTGAACTCCATGATGGGCGGTAATGTCCTAAATAGATTGCTAAAGTTTCTGAAGGCTAATCAAAGATTTGCCAGTTTCGTTTGTTTATTTTTCTTAATATATTTGTCGCAATCGTGACATCAAGGTCAGTTTTTCTTCCACCAGACTCTACTGCATTTATGGTCTCCTTTCTCTTTTACCTTGCATTTACTTGGGTTAAAATTAGAGCTGTGCCAGAGTATCCGTATCGGTGGGCATTGCTAATTTTGATGGTATCGGTACCGGCCTAAAATTTAGTACCAGTATCAGCAAAATTTTTGATATCGTCCCTTTACGAGTTAAAAATCTTAGCGTCATTTATCTGACCAGGTTTTTAACCTAGTCTGGTCACATTAGAATAAATATTCCCGTCCTTCTCATTAGTTTCATATCAGCAAACAGACATATATTATTCAATCTCGTCAGTGAATTTATGTATATAAGAAAGTCGGAGTCACAGCATGGAACCTTGTGGTAGCCCACCTGTTACCCTTCCCTATTACAGCTTTCTTAACTGTTAGTTACTGTACTCTTCCTGTCAGGTACTCTTTGATCTATTTGAATACTTTCCCCTTCACGCTTGCCTCTTTATCCATTTTTTTTGTGTGTGTATACTCACCTAGATGAGTTTACAGGGTCGATTCACAGTTCCTGGCCCCGCCTCTTCGCTGGCCGCTATTAGGTCCACTCTCCCGGCTCCAAGAGTCTTATCGTACCTCTTAAAGCTGTGTATGGAAACCCTCCTCTACTACACTCTCCAGATTGTTTCACTTCCTGACAACCCTAAGGCTGAAGAAATACTTCCTAACATCCCTATGACTCTTCTGAATTTTCAACTTCCAGTTGTTCCCTCTTGTTCTTATATCCCATTTCTCAAACATTTTGCCCCTGTTAACCTTATCAGTTCTTTTCAGGATTTTGTACGTCGTTATTGTATCTGCTCTAGCTCTCCTGTCCGCCAGTGTCATGAGGATGAGTTCCCTTAACTTCTCATGGGACACATCTTGTAACTCCGAGACTACTCTTATTGCAAACCTATGGACTTTCTCCAATTTCTTGACGTGCTTGATCAGATGTGGGTTCCTTACTGATGCTGCGTACTCCAATATGCTGAAAAACTCTTCTTAGGTTTGCCAGGCTCCCATATGTTGCAGCAGTTATTCGGTTGATGTACGCCTCAGGGGATGTGGTCGGTATGATCCATCTTCTTAAGTGAGGTTTGCAGCCTTTGACCCCCGAGCATGTACTCTGTCTGCGGTCTTCTTTGTCTTTCCCCATCCTGTGTGTGTGTGTGTGTGTGTGTGTGTGTGTGTGTGAACAAATGCGGTTAAGGCAGAGGGATACTGAAGCATGGTTGCCACATGGCGTGTGCCACAATTCCATCAATAAGCTTGTGGTGTTGATGGTTTTACCCCGTGTTCAGGTTTTGCAGACCGGCAACACTCAGGCAGCTACAGTTATAGAGGAATATTATCATCTAAACAGTATGTCATACGAAGGATACAAACACAATGCTTTTAAAAGATTTTACCATATACGTAGAGGTACTTACAGAAGCCAGTGCAGACATTAAATGTGTGAAAATGAGTTTCAAGGAACATAGATGTAGCTCAAAGCTCTCGCAATAATGGGTAGATTCTAGCTGGGTCAAAATATACAAACCTACTTTATTTTATGTCTCTCAATGTGGGTATTACTTAGCATATATATATATATATATATATATATATATATATATATATATATATATATATATATATATATATATATATATATATGCAAAAGATCACAGTAAACAGGTGATATCAAAATATGCAAGACAACCACTATGAAAAATAGAGGAATTCCAAGCGCTGTGTTGGAGTTACTATCCCACGCATCTGTGTTGGAGTTACTATCCCACGCATCTGTGTTGGAGTTACTATCCCACGCATCTGTGTTGGAGTTACTATCCCACGCATCTGTGTTGGAGTTACCATCCCACGCATCTGTGTTGGAGTTACTATCCCACGCATCTGTGTTGGAGTTACCATCCCACGCATCTGTGTTGGAGTTACCATCCCACGCATCTGTGTTGGAGTTACCATCCCACGCATCTGTGTTGGAGTTACTATCCCACGCATCTGTGTTGGAGTTACCATCCCACGCATCTGTGTTGGAGTTACTATCCCACGCATCTGTGTTGGAGTTACCATCCCACGCATCTGTGTTGGAGTTACTATCCAACGCATCTGTGTTGGAGTTACCATCCCACGCATCTGTGTTGGAGTTACTATCCCACGCATCTGTGTTGGAGTTACTATCCCACGCATCTGTGTTGGAGTTACTATCCCACGCATCTGTGTTGGAGTTACTATCCCACGCATCTGTGTTGGAGTTACTATCCCACGCATCTGTGTTGGAGTTACTATCCCACGCATCTGTGTTGGAGTTACTATCCCACGCATCTGTGTTGGAGTTACTATCCCACGCATCTGTGTTGGAATTACTATCCCACGCATCTGTGTTGGAGTTACTATCCCACGCATCTGTGTTGGAGTTACCATCCCACGCATCTGTGTTGGAGTTACTATCCCACGCATCTGTGTTGGAGTTACTATCCCACGCATCTGTGTTGGAGTTACTATCCCACGCATCTGTGTTGGAGTTACTATCCCACGCATCTGTGTTGGAGTTACTATCCCACGCATCTGTGTTGGAGTTACTATCCCACGCATCTGTGTTGGAGTTACTATCCCACGCATCTGTGTTGCAGTTACTATCCCACGCATCTGTGTTGCAGTTACTATCCCACGCATCTGTGTTGCAGTTGCTGCTCAACACGAGTGTCGTCAGGAGTTTTTATTAGCAACACATGGTGCCAGTTTCCTTCCTGACTGCCATTTCATAACTACAACTATTGTTTCCCGTTGTGTCCTCCTGTACTTGCGTTCTAACCTTCCTAGGAAGGTTATGTACACCAAGGTGTGTCTCTCTGTGTTTACATACTCGGAGTTTAATAACTGTTTTAAGAATTAATGTGTCCTTGACCGATGGTGTTTTAGTTACACGCAACCTTTATGACCCTCGTGTAGTCGATAGGCTTTAACCTAATAAATCAGCCAGTTTCCCTTAGTGCTGTCACTCATTCCCTTCCTGGGCTTTCCCTCCTTCCCCATTCCACCCCTCGTCCCCACCTCTCGCAATTCCACCCCTCGTTCCCTCCTTTCCCCATAACACCTCTCGTTCCCCATAACACCTCTCGTTCCCTGCCTCACCCATAACACCTCTCGTTCCCTGCCTCACCCATAACACCTCTCGTTCCCTGCCTCACCCATAACACCTCTCGTTCCCTGCCTCACCCATAACACCTCTCGTTCCCTGCCTCACCCATAACACCTCTCGTTCCCTGCCTCACCCATAACACCTCTCGTTCCCTGCCTCACCCATAACACCTCTCGTTCCCTGCCTCACCCATAACACCTCTCGTTCCCTGCCTCACCCATAACACCTCTCGTTCCCTGCCTCACCCATCCTCCTGCTTTTTCTCCCACCTCCGTCTTTTATACTGTCACTTTTCTTATCTTTGTATATGTACAGGAGCAGAGTTATGCTCGTAGTGTTCCCTCTTCAGTGTTTGTAGCTACAAGGACAGAGCTGTGTTTGTGGTGTCCAGTTTTGTGTACTTGTAGCTGCAGGAAGTTATGATTGTGATGTTCCATCTTGTGTTTATAACAAAAACCACAGAGCTCTGTTTCTGGTGTTCCCTCTACAGTGTTTATAACAACAGTATCTTTAGCATATAATCCCAAATTATAAATTTCCAATGATTGTAGTTTTACCTCCTCTTGTGTGCCTATTACTTCTTCACCACTTGGAATAAAATTATACTGTCCTTCCAGCACCACTTTATCATTTTACGACTGTGACCTCGTTTTCCCTCCTGGAGATGTTTTAAGAACCTTTTTATATATTCCTTCGTTTCCTTTTATGACGTTATACATGGTTATTGTCTCCTCTTTGGCCGTGTCAGCAAAGAGGTCGTCTTATTGTTTTCAGTCTTTCATCGCATCTCGTATTTTTAGTTCATGAATTCCTTCAGGCTGCTTGTTTTTGCATATTAGAATTGTGACCAGACATTTTATGAAAGTTATATAGTTTTAGTGTATCTTACGATTTTTTCACAATTTTCTCTGTAATCTAATGTTGATAATTTTATAATGACTTCTAGATCCCTTTCTCTATCTAAGGCTTCTAACATTTTATTATATGTGATAATGTATATTGTTATGTGACCCGTTATCACCTTTTTCCCAGTTCCATTGCATGACACTTATCTACATTAAGTTTCGTCAATTTTATCTGTCAGTTCGCTCCACTTACCATGTAGGGATGTATATATTTATTTTTATTGTTTCTTTCATAGAATTTTTGCATCATCCGCATGTATATGTATATTTTTATTCTTTCTTTAAGGTTCTTTACATAACACTCGCTAGTGATGTTTTGAAATTATTTTTCTCCCTCATGTTGCTGTTACCTTTTTCATTTCAAAGTGAAACTCACCCGTTGTAGTAGTTTGTTATATATTTCACCCTTTCTGACTTCAAGATAAATCTTTCATGTGGAACTCTGCTGAAAACTTTATTGAAACCTAAATAAATGATATCCACCAATCTATTTCTGTCCTGAATAATTTAAGTAACTCTGTCGTCTTAGTTATAACTTTGGTATACAAGAATTTGCTAATTAGCAGGTTTTTACTCCAAGTGCTTCATCCACTTTTATGGCTTTCACTCCCATGTTTACCACTTCACTCGTCAACGAAACACTAGCTCTTCCATTTTTAAATATTGACACACAATTTACTCTCCTAATTGTGGTTGCAAGGGTCGAATCTCAGCTCCACAAGTTTAATTGCATATAATAAGATCGACCAAGATCCAGAGTGGATAGTTAGTTCGTCTGCATATTCTTTTAGAACTCATGGTGCTGCCTTGGCTGGTTCTGTTGTTGTTTACTTCTCAACATTCTTTATTTCAGTTGGTTGTTTGGTATCAACAGCAAGCAATACCTTTGGTGGGTTTCAAGAGTTCTACTCTTGCAGCCCGGCACTAGTCCAGGCTTGTCGGGTGCTTGCCTGGTCAACCAGGCTGTTACTGCTGACGGCCCGCTGTTTCACTTAACCATAACAGCCTGGGTGATTCTGCACTTGACGTAGGAAATTATCTAGTTTCCTTTTGAAGACTTCTACACTTGTTCCAGCAGTGTTTCTGATATCTTTTTGTAAGAAGTTAAAGAGTCTGGGACTACGGATGTTGATAGAATGTTCTCTTATTGTGCCCACGGCGCCTTTGCCTTTCAAACAGGTAACATACATTCTCCATTACCTCACCTCAGTATGTTGTTATGACAGTGTGCAGATTTGGGACCAGGCCCTCAGGTACTTTCCACGTACATATTATCATGTATCTCTCTCTCCCCTCCACTCCAGCGAATACATAGTTAGGACTCAGAACCATTCTCAGTAATATAAATGCTGTATGGGCTCTGTGAGGATCTTAAATGATCTTTGTATCTGTTCCGACTCTGATATCTTTCATGCCCTGATTGCGGCTGTCAGCACTGAACAGTATTCTAAGAGATATCTTTCCTGCCCTGATTGCGGCTGTCAGCTCTGAACAGTATTCTAAGAGATATCTTTCCTGCCCTGATTGCGGCTGTCAGCTCTGAACAGTATTCTAAGAGATATCTTTCCTGCCCTGATTGCGGCTGTCAGCACTGAACAGTACTCTAAGAGAACATCATTACATTTTCCTAAGCGTTCTTTGATAGAAAGGTCAGCTGACATTACACCAAGGTGTCAGCTGTTAACATACTCTGGAATTTCACGTTTAGTATCTTTTTTGATTCTTTGGTTTTGTTGTTGTCCTTAATTCTTAGTATTTTGTCTCTCACACTTAGTTTAGTTCCACATTCTCTTGTCCACTATTTTTTTTCGTCCCCGTTTCAATGGTACATGTATTTCTGGCTTATGTCTCTGAATTGCTATTCTTCCTGCATTGGTTCTAAGATATTTTTGTATGAGTGCAACACCTTTAGTTAAGTGGTAGTAGAAAGACTTGCAACAAAGAACGCTTCACCAACTGGGGGCTTTATCAAGGGCAAGGAACATACGCAATCAGCAGAACATACAGTGGGTGGGGTCCTGATGTAGGGGTCAGGTTGCAGCAATTTATTTACGATGTTGATTGAAGATGTGTGGATTTGGTTTTGATAATGTATGCTTCTCTGTTCTGCACATTGGCAGCCTTCATGCGCCTCCACTTCGATTTTTCGTTTTGTAGGTAAATAAAATGTGCTTGATTCCAATTCGTGACGTGAGAGTGTTCTGTAGTGCGGCATACTTGTGTTCTTGTAGTCTTGTGTTCACATCTCTGATTAGATTTTACCTCCGAAGTGGCTAGTTTATTGTGCACTCCATATCCATCCTGTGGAGGGTAGCACAAGAGCCCCAAAAGAGTTTACAGGAGTACATCTGGATTTATATCTACAGCTCACTTATCTGTTAGAAGCAGATTTAGGAAATTTGCTTAATATATCACATCCCTGACTATCTTGTGCACGTGGGATGTTGTTGACTCCAGCTGTGCTGGTGAGCTTCTTAGCTGGAGGAAGTTTGGTGAATTGTTGAGCAGCTTTGAAGAGAATACTGCAGTGCTCACTCTGGCTATCTGTACAAGTAGAGTGATGACGTGAATCCAGGAGGAAGGATGAGTGGGAGAACAGTGGTAATGGTTGCTGCCAGATTGGCGACGATGCTTTGAGGTGTCGTTAAAGGAATGGATGATATGTCGAAGAAAATTAAAGGCAATTTTTGATGTAAATTTGTTCTTCTGGAAGAAATTCATTTCTCCAATACTAAGAGAACATGAAAACGCCCATAATTACTCATATTTTTCTTCAAAGAATGTGGTATGAATAATATTAGGTAACATAATCAATGTTAGTCTTATAGTAAACTATGAGTTTAAGTTTCTCAGTGTCCTGTACGACAACAACAACACATGCATGAGTCGTCGTCCTCCTCAAAATTAAATTAAAGGCTCAGCTCTGTTAAGACCTAAGTTTAGGTCAAATCGTCTTGAAACAATGACTAGGATATCATGGATATATTTCAACCATTTAATGTAACACGACTGATTCTCGTAAACCACTCAGAGAACTTTGGCTTCGACTAAACTTCGTCGACGAAGTATTGATAATTGCACAGATATTATACTCAATGCTTATTTTAGAACTCTCATCACTGCTCCACCATCCACAGCCATCACTCCTCACTCCACCACTCCTCAATCCATACTAAAGCTCCACCATCAACTATCCTCACTACACCCGAATTTCTGTCTTTACATGTCTATTTCAAAAGAACATGTATTGAACTTGACACACAATTTGATGAGGTCTATGAAATCGTGTGTGGGGAGAGGAAGGTCAAAGTTTTTTGTATGTTGGCCGACAGAAACCCTGGTGAACACACTAACATCATGGCTGGCTAGTTTGTTTGTGATGGTACACTTACTGAGTCGAGAGAAGACATCGTACGGATGTTAACAGATGTGTAGGGCAAAATGGTACCCATTATATTTGACAAATGCTTAGCTAGAAGACCTGCTAGTTTATGGGGAGTGCTGCCTATTTTAGAAATAATGGGTCGTAGGGGTATATTAGGTTTGTGTGTTTTAACAAGTCAATATATACATTATGTATGCAGGTCTAGGGTTGGTGGAAATAAGATAAGTTTCTTTCATGTGAAGTGTTTGATTAAATCTTGGTGTTATCTTCTCCCTCATGTACCTCTAACAGTGTTCTCCACAGCTTGCTTGCATGTATATGTTATGTGGCTTTACGTATTTATGTTGGATTTTTACCACATAATGTTCGACATTACTTGAGTTTTATATTTCAGATATTTCTGAAGCATTTAGTTTTAAAACCAATATTTCTAATCCTCCTCTGTCTCTATTTGTCTCCTCTACAAACCTCTACCGAGTCTCGTGTACTCACCTATTTGTGGTTGCAGGGGTCGATTCACAGCTCCTGGCCCCCTCCTATCTTTAATCTCTTCTATCCTTCTCTCCTTCGGCGCTTATTCATTCTTCAACCCTTCCTTTCCCCTCTTCCTCCTTCCCTCCCTCCCTTCGTTCCGTCATCTGTTCGTTCCTTCTTCTCTGCCTCTCACCTTCCCTCTCTCCCTCTGGCTGCACTACGGTCAGAGAGAGGCACACACTCCCACTTTTCTCCAATTATTTAAATCTCTTCGGCCAGAGGAAATTCGACCATAATTATAAGCTTCTGGAAAGTCCAATGTGCGCTGAGTTAGCTAAACTTTCTCCAATTAAAAGCAAGAAAAACGTATTCTCTCTCATTCTGTCTGTCTGTCTGTCTGTCTGTCTCTCTCTCTCTCTCTCTCTCTCTCTCTCTCTCTCTCTCTCTCTCTCTCTCTCTCTGCTTGACAACAATAACATGTGAAGTAACTGACAATGTACATGAGATGCGAGAAATATAAAACAGCTTATTGGAGATCTGTAATTGCTAGTGTAGAGGTCAGTAAGTCAATATGAAGCATGTATTACTGTGTGTGTGTGTGTGTGTGTGTGTGTGTGTGTGTGTGTGTGTGTGCACGCGCAAGTCCATTCAATTGTAACATTCTTGACATACTCAACATTTTCAGGGGTAATAAGAGGAAACATATTGAGGTTCATCTTCATGATGGCTTTTGATATTACATTTTTAACATTGTGAAGCAGGTCTTCCTGCGCCCCTCCAAGTGTTCTGCCATTATTGGTGAGTACTTCTCTGTATACACTGCCCATACATGTGCTGTGGGTTTGGGGTTCGAAACATTGTGGGTGCGTTTGGAGAAATAAACAGTTGCTCTGCACTGTGTTTATTAAGAAGAAAGGTCGTGTCTTCTGCTAGCATATCCTTTTATCTTGACGCGTCGGTCTGGAGTTTTATGACTGATCGCGGGTTCTATCCCCACCCGTGGTATGGTTTGTTTCCATGTTGACTGCCCATGCCTCTCAGGCAAGCCGGGATTTGAAATTAGAGGTCATTGTCTGTGACCTTTACATTTGTAATCTGTGGCAACAATAGCTAGCATACTACATTGACAGATCGGAATATGCTACATGCAGGACGTCCCCATCATGTAGGCACATTATCAAATATAAATGAACAGGCAGATGCTACATATATGAATATCACGTGACGATTCTATACAATGCAAAAAGAATGTTGTACAATAAAATATCGTATTCGTAGGTCATAGCATAATATTAGTAGATCATAGTTAAAATCAGAAAAAGATTGATCGCCTGGCCACAGACCGGGCCGCGGGGGCGTTGACCCCCGAAACCTTCTCCAGGTATACTTCAGGTTGTTTATAGGTTCTGGAGCAAATTATATACAAAAGAGTAAAGCATACTTAACAGACAAGGGGTAACTTGGTGCACTTAAGTCACAGCTGTTAATATCAATGTACAATAGAAATTGATCCACAGACAGTCATGTAATCTGACACAGTCATGTAATCTGACACACAGTCATGTAATCTGACACACAGTCATGTAATCTGACACACAGTCATGTAATCGACACAGTCATGTAATCTGACACACAGTCATGTAATCTGACACACAGTCATGTAATCTGACACACAGTCATGTAATCTGACACACAGTCATGTAATCTGACACACTAACAGGGAAAGCAATTCTTTAAGTCTAATTGTTGAGTACAGTATTTCTGAGTATTGATGAGTATGTCTGAGTGATCCTAAGGAAGTATGGAATGTACCCATGCGACCCCGGATCCCTAAGTGATGAACAGGGATCAGGAAGCACAGCAGAGAAGAGCTGGTCAAGGAGTAGATCTAGCAACCACACTATGCCTGGATCTGGCAACCACACTACAGCCTGGAATGGCATAATGTCACCTACAGACGGAACATTGACCGCCGATCCGTCCCCAGGTACAGAGGAAGAGCATCTTAAGAATGTCTAGCACCGGCAGAGCTTCCCACTTCGACCTTCTTAATACGCGAGATCCACATCTGGCGACAATGTCCCCTGCTGCTGATGGGTAGGGAATAAACCATGACATTATATCACAGCTCTGCTTAACTTTCCTTCAAGAATGTTTTAAAACACGTTCACAAAAGCGGTTCAGTGTTTCTTAAAATAGGAACAAACGAACCGGTGAGGCACTGTCACAGTTTGCCATTGATGATAAATGATTATTATTATTATTATTATTATTATTATTATTATTATTATTATTATTATTATTCATGGGAAGCGCTAAACCTCTAAGGGGCATACACCGCTTGGGGAATGGGAAATAATCGGGCTTGATCCCAAGAAATAAAGAGTAGCTCCACTTCCTTAAATCAAGAGCCCTCCATCGGCATCAAGGTCTTCCCCTCCTTTCCCAATCCTTCTCTTGAAGGCTCTCGACCCTTCTCGTGAAGGGTTTAATAGGATTACTTGAAGAAAGACGCGATGAAGAGAAGAATCCAGTCCTCTCCTTCACCTTGCTTCCCTCCTCCAGCGTTGTCCTCCACCCTACCTTCCAGGGCTGTGGAGTCGGAATCGGATTCGGAAGCAGTTCTTGGGCTACTGGAGTCGGAGTTGTTGGAGTCGGTAAAATGTACCGACTCCAACTGCTAATAAATTTAAATTGAATAGAATATAAATAATATATGGTAAAATTTCCTATTTCACAGAAAATAATTTAATTAACCATTTTTTTCTGGATGTATATTATTTTTAGGATGTATTTTAATTTCAAGTTATCTGCAAATTTTAAAATATTGCATATTTTAAAATATAAAAATAAGTGAAAGTGACAGCCTATGAAGACAATCACAATGGCAAAAAGAGTGTCAACAAAGTCGGCTGTTTTTGAACACTTTACAATAACAACAGATGAGAAACATTGTGTGTGTCAATGTATTATAAAAGATGATGATTCTGAAAAAAACATGTAATGCAAAAGTTAATAGTTTTAGTGGTGGTGACAAAAGTGCACCTAGAAGAACCTCAAATTTAAGAAGACACTTGCAGTGTTTTAATCCTAAAGTGTTAGAAGTTGTGAATCAGAAGGAAAATGACAACATTCCATCTACTTCAAGGATAAAAAATAAAAATCACAAGCACAACTGTCAAGAGTCTTTACATATGACAAAGTTACCGTATCAGTGATGCCAGAAAAGTTAAAAAAAAACACATTATTGAAATGACAGTGAAAAATAGTGTACCTCTTTCCTTTTTTTTTCACAACCAGCATTTTTATGTTCGAGAACTTGGATTTTCTCTAGAAAGATAAAGAGTAAGGAGACTGATAATTGAAGAGGCCAAATGCAAGTAAGAAGAACTTGGGAAGAGTTTGAAGGGACGTTTTGTCGTTATTAAAAATAGCTGCACACATCACATAGTCAATTATTTTGCTATTAATGTTAGATTTGTAGAAGAAAACAAAGTGATAACTCGGGCAGTAAAGGACATCCATTCACGTCACACCAGCGAATATCTTCAGAAGTTAGTGGAAGATGTTTTATGTATTGTAACACTTCAAATGTGTTAAGCACAATTGAGAAGATGAATAAAGTTGACGAAGAAAGAACACAAATATTAGAAATGAACATCCAGTTCTGCCAGCAATCCACAAACGGTACAAATAAAAAGCAGTGGAACTTTATGGATGACATTGCTGAAGAAGCATCTAAGCTAGATGCTAATTACAATTCACCGTATGCACTGTTCTGTACATACATGCACTGTGCTGTACATACATGCACTGTGCTGTACATACATGCACTGTGCTGTACATACATGCACTGTGCTGTCATCATGACTGTGCTGTATACATGCACTGTGCTGTACATCATGCACTGTGCTACATGCATGCTGTACATACATGCACTGTGCTGTACATCATGCACTGTGCTGTACATACATCATGCACTGTGCTGTACATACATGCACTGTGCTGTACATACATGCACTGTGCTGTACATTACATGCACTGTGCTGTACATACATGCACTGTGCTGTACATACATGCACTGTGCTGTACATACATGCACTGTGCTGTACATACATGCACTGTGCTGTACATACATGCACTGTGCTGTACATACATGCACTGTGCTGTACATTCATGCACTGTGCTGTACATACATGCACTGTGCTGTACATACATGCACTGTGCTGTACATACATGCACTGTGCTGTACATACATGCACTGTGCTGTACATACATGCACTGTGCTGTACATACATGCACTGTGCTGTACATTCATGCACTGTGCTGTACATACATGCACTGTGCTGTACATACATGCACTGTGCTGTACATACATGCACTGTGCTGTACATACATGCACTGTGCTGTACATACATGCACTGTGCTGTACATACATGCACTGTGCTGTACATACATGCACTGTGCTGTACATTCATGCACTGTGCTGTACATACATGCACTGTGCTGTACATACATGCACTGTGCTGTACATACATGCACTGTGCTGTACATACATGCACTGTGCTGTACATACATGCACTGTGCTGTACATTCATGCACTGTGCTGTACATACATGCACTGTGCTGTACATACATGCACTGTGCTGTACATACATGCACTGTGCTGTACATACATGCACTGTGCTGTACATACACTGCAACTAGCAATAAGAGATGGATTGAAAGATCGTCATGCAGAGACTCTCACTGGCACGTTAAGGCAAGTAGATGTTGCAGCCGGGACCCCGCAGACAGATGCTATTCTGCAGAGACGTGCTGGAAAAGGACCCATTTTGGATCAAGCAACACGCTGGAGAAGCACTTATTTGATGATAAAGTGTTTGCTTGAACTAAAAGACTTTCTTGAAGAACTGGACAACATAAATGTTTCACTAACTGAAAGCCAGTGGGCGCAAGTGGCACAATTAGAAAGTCTATTTTCTTACCCTTTTATTGTCACCAAGAAGTTGCAGTCTGAGGATTCTAGAAAGCCTGATGATTCACGTTGGTTGTGGTGAAATGTCTTGTATGTTGCATGCTTGCAATAAATAAAGGGGTCGAAATCAAAGGTTTTGTGTACCGACTCCACAGCCCTGCCCTGAGTACCTCCTTCCTCCACTCCTGTAATACACCTTGCTTCCCCCTCTTTTTTCCCCCTCCATCCTACTTCTCCAGTGTTTCCCTCCATTCCCTCAGTTTTCCGCCTCCTCCCCCTGTTCCCCATGCGACCTTCCATAGCCTGGAAGGGCAGCATTACACCCACCATCTCCAATTACTCCATCTTTCCATTTTTAGTTCCAGAAATAGTCCCTCCTTTCATTTCTGTCTCTGGTGACGCTGACACAGGCGCTGCCGGCTCCACTCCTCTCAACTGTGTCTGGGTCGACTGGCCAAGGGTGGGGTCGACTGGCCAGGGGTGGGGTCGACTGGCCAAGGGCGGGGTCGACTGGCTAGGGGTTGAGTCGACTGGCCAAGGGTGGGGTCGACTGGCCAGGGGCGGGGTCGACTGGCCAAGGGCGGGGTCGACTGGCCAAGGGCGGGGTCGACTGGCTAGGGGTTGAGTCGACTGGCCAGGGGTGGGGTCGAATTACCAGGGGCGAGGTCGACTGGCCAGGGTGGGGTCGACTGACCGAGGTCTACCTGGTGTGTGTTCTGGGGGGTCATTGCTCCCGCGGCCCGGTCCCGGACCAGGCCTTCTGGTGGCTCAGGGCCTGATCAAACAGGTTGTTACTGGAGATTGCACGTGAGCCGCAATTCGGCAAGTCAGAAACTGACTTGGAATCCATCCTGTTCCCTCTTGAAGACAGCCAGAGGTCTATTCGTAATCCTCCCCTCATACGGGATGGGAGGCTGTTGAATAGTCTTGGGGAGCACCTTACGCTTATTGTTTTGACTTGTGTACTCACGTCACACTTGCTTTTCATTTGGGGGTATTTTGCACCATCTGCTGAGCCTCTTGCTTTCACAGGGAGTGATTTCTCTGTGCAGATTTGGAACCAATCCTACTAGGATTTTCCAGGTGTGTAAATTATGAGGTCTCTCTTACCCCTGTTCCATGGATTACACGTCAACGAACTTCAAACTCTTCCAGTAATTTAGATGCTTGACCTAAATTATACTTGCAGTGAAGGTTCACTATACATTCTCTGGATCTGCAGTTTCACCCACCTTAAAAGGAGCTGTTAGCATACAGCAGTATTTCAGCCTAAAGAGAACAAATGACTTAAAGGGATCATTGGCTTGAAGGTTCTCATTATTCATCCTTTTCATTTACTTCCCAGTTGCGATAAAGACATTCTTGTGATCTTTGAAAGTGAAATCCTCTGATTTTAGCATATATAGGCCCTTCACATTAGTTTTTCTATCTATTAAGTTGTATACTCCAGTTCCAGCTCGATCCTCCGGTATAGTCCTGGCCCAGGTTCTAGCTTTTATTTCTTCAATTTTTCCAAAACGGAGTAACTTCAATTTGTCATCATTGAACATTGTTTTGTATGACCCACTGAGGATTTTGCTTATAACACCTTGGAGTTTTGCTGTGTCTTAAATAGATGTCACTCATGCAAATTCTAGTATCGTCTGCGAAGGAGGATACGGTGCTGTGATTGATGTCTCTCTCAGATGTGCGGATGAGAAAAAAGAATAGGGTGAGTAGAGCGCCTTGGGAAACAGCTTTTCACACCGGCAGCATCCACCTTGACTCTCTCTACTATTACTCTTTGCGTTCTGTTTGTTAGGAAGATGTAAATCCATCTGCTCACTTTTCTAGTTATTCCTTTTGCGCGAATTATGTGCGCAATTACACCATGATCGCACTTAAAGGCTTTTGCCAAAAAATTGTATATAATACATCCGTCTTTTGTTTTTCAGTACATCCAAGTTCATATCGAAGGTGTTCAGTAGTTGCGAGAGGCAGGAGCAAGGCGCTCTAAACCCATGGTGTTCTTGATTGTGCAGTTATATGTCCCAGTGGTTAGCGATCTTCTCAAACCCCTTTCAATCATTTTTATACGGAACATTAGTGGTATCGGTGGGTAAGTCTTTGGTGCTGCTTTGCCGCCACCTTGGTAGAGCAGAACTATACCCGTTGTTTATAACAACTGTGGGATGACTGTCGTGTCTAGGCTGTCTCTCCATGGAATATTGAAGGCACATGATACAGGGTTTCTTGCAGTTCTTAATGAAAATGGAATTATCTGAGTCTGGGCATGGGGCATAGTGCATGGGCATGTTGTCAGTGGCTTTCTCAAAGTCAAGTGGGGCTAGGGTTATGTCATAAATTTTACAGACATAGACAACATTTTCTCATGAAGAATTCGTGCGGATTGTCGACACTAAGTCTGATTAACGGCTCATATTCAGACTGTATAATGCATTCATTTATAATTAATAGCTTCTGTTTCAGTAGCAAGTGTTTCCACTCACACTTCAGATAGTCTAACCCCCTTGAAACTCTGTGATTCTTAGTCCTCGCCTCTACAAGGAATGTTCGTGGTGGGAGCGTCCGTGGTGGGGAATTTTTGTGGTGGGAGTGTCCGTGGGGGGGGAATGTTCGTGGTGGGAGTGTCCGTGGTGGGGAATGTTCGTGATGGGAGTGTCCGTGGTGGGGAATGTTCGTGTTGGGAGCGTCCGTAGTGGGGAACATCTGTGGAAGGAAACGACTGTGGTGGTGAGCGTCTGTGGTGGTGAGCGTCTGTGGTGGAGAGCGTCCGTGGTGGAGAGCGTCCGTGGTGGAGAGCGTCCGTGGTGGTGATCGTCCGTGGTGGATGTGATCCTGAGCTTCCCCTGATAGGAAGGAACCAGTAAGAGCTGTGTCATCACTCCTGGTCAGTATAGCAGCAGAAACCAGACCAATCTTTATGTCCGGGCAGGCAAGCCTCCAGCTGGTGAGATGACCGTCTGTCAGCCTCCAGCTGGTCAAATGACCCTCTGTCAGCCTCCAGCTGGTGAGATGACCGTTTGTCAGCCTCCAGCTGGTGAGTTGAAGGTCTGTCAGCCTCCAGCTGGTGAGATGACCGTCTGTCAGCCTCCAGCTGGTCAAATGACCGTCTGTCAGCCTCCAGCTGGTCAAATGATCGTCTATCAGCCTCCAGCTGGTCAAATGACTGTCTGTCAGCCTCCAGCTGATTCACTGAGTACCAATCAGCCTTCAGCTGGTTCACTGAGTGTCATTCAACTTCCATCTGAGTGTCATTCAGCCTCCAGCTGGTGCAGTGACATTTGTAAACATCTAGCTGGTGGAGTGAACATCTGTTAGTGTTAGGAGTGTGCTAAAGTATCAGTATTAGTTGTATCAGCAAATTCCTATTAGTGATGAGTGTAATCCACTACTGTGTGTAGATGACTTGTGTTCTCCTAGTGTTAGGAATATACCTGCTAGATATAACTAACTCTTCCTGGAACTAAGAGTATTTCAGGCAGTGGTTAGTAGATAAAAAAAAGAGGTAAACTGAAAGCGTAATAATTGTGAAGTATACTGTGTAACGGGAAGCCATCTTAAGAGTAGCTTCTGTGAGATACCCGAGAATATGCTTTGACCTGTGCATGTCATGTGTACTAAGAGTGAACAATATGGTAAGGAAATGAAATATTAGGTTATGGTTCCTCTATAGAGAGGTGAAATGCCCACCTGCTAAGGCACGCAAGAGCCTTTGTCCAGTTTTATTAGTGTCATGTAGGTTATTGTTCTTCATGGTATTCTACCCTAAAAAAAAGTTACAGACTACAAATTACAGGTAAAAAAATGGCGAGGTTCATGATGGACCTGGTCCAAGGGAACACGAAGGTTAGGATGAATTACCACTGGAAATGTTTGAAGTGGCAGATACACTAAAGCACCTGAACTTCAGTTATGTGTACAGAATTTCTAGCAATCCAGTATAATACTAGGGGAAGCGAAAACAATATTTTGGAGTACCCACAGTATGGAACCAGGACTCAAATACCTATTACCTATTGATAAAGGCTTGGACTGGGTTACCTGGTCCTGTCAATATATATATATATATATATATATATATATATATATATATATATATATATAAGAGAGAGAGAGAGAGAGAGAGAGAGAGAATATAAAAGGTAAATATTGAATGACACAAGAAGTGGAAGGTAGGAAGCTGCAGACAAACACAGTAATTCAGCAAAATGTAACTGGCTATATGAAACACACACACACACACACACACACACACACACACACACACACACACACACACACACACACACATACACACACACACACAGGCAGAGACAGACAAACAAATGAAAGAGAAGAGGAAGAAGCAGAGGGAGGGGGAAACTTAACTTCCCTCAAACATGTACATACACATACACACACATATGACATGCACTCATGTGCTAAACACACACACACACACACACACACACGCATGAGAGATTTCATCC
This sequence comes from Cherax destructor, assembly GCA_009830355.1. NCBI lineage: Eukaryota > Metazoa > Arthropoda > Malacostraca > Decapoda > Parastacidae > Cherax > Cherax destructor. Next base: position 167,636 of record WNWK01000192.1, on the reverse strand, counting down.
ACAAAGAAATAAACTGGGAGAATTGGGACCTACATGGGGGACCAGAAGCGTGTCAAGCTGTCAAGGACAAAACAAGAGAGGGAGAGGGAGAGGGGATGAGCCAGCAAGACTGGATCTAGTATTTACCCTAAGTGCCTTTGATGTTGGTGAAATAAAACAAGAGATGCTCCCGAGTGTAAACTAACACCTTGTGGAAGTAAACACTGGGAGAAGACTAGCAGGTGGGGGAGGACAAAAAAAAGAACTTCAGAAGCGGCAACATTGAAGGGACGAAATAATTCACGAATGTAATGGGAAAGGAAACTGGGAAAAAAGTAATGGGGATGACGGAGGACTTTGGAGGGAAGTGCCGAGAGGAAGAGAGCTTCACGACCACGCTGCTCTTCACCAACTCCAAGACCGAGGGACTGATTACCTCTTCTTTTGCATATGTTTCTACTCTCTTCCCATTATGTCCTTGAATTTGTATTATAAAGCCACTGGAGGGCGAAACGTCTACAATAAAAATACGCAGATGTTGCACATGTGTCTTAATTCTTCATCTTGTTGGTACTTCATCCCATTCTTATACAACCAGAAGAGGAAATAACAACAACAAAGGGAGCTCCTGGTTCAGGAAGAGATGCTGAAGGAAAAACAGAACCAAAGTGCAAGTGTATCGCAACAGCTACAGAAGGTGAAGGACACAAGAAAATAGACGAGAACTGAAGAAAACAAATATGCAAAGGTGAGATGAGAAGTTGAACAATTTAAGAACAAAACCAAACAACAGAAGGCGCGTCTTAATTGAAGCTGGTTTAGTAACATCACCACACAGGTCACCACACCATCACCACTTTGTGAGACACCACCGGGGGGGGGGGAAGAGGGAAGCATCACACAGTCTCACATCACCACACAGTTCACCACACTATCACCACCTTGTGAGACAAAACCGAGGGGGGGAAGAGGGAAGCATCACACAGTCTCACATCACCACACAGTTCACCACACTATCACCACCTTGTGAGACACCACCGAGGGGGGGAAGAGGGAAGCATCACACAGTCTCACATCACCACACAGTTCACCACACTATCACCACCTTGTGAGACACAAGAGGTAGCATCTTACACGCTAACATCACTACAAGTCACCACACCTTACATCACTACACAACCACCTTGTCAACAAGTACTGCTGATTGTTTACCTAAAGCAACAACTTGCAAAATCAATCAGCTGTTCAGGGTTGGTGAGGCGTTCATATGTGTTTATCCAGCTGCTGCAGCTGCTGCTGCTGCTGCTGCTGCTGCTGCTGCTGCTTCTGTGTAGTAGTTACCATTAGTCACATGCACTAGGTGCGTGTGAGTGAGAGAGAGAGATATTATCTTTCTGAAGTTACTGAAGCGGAGTTATCCATAGTTATGCAGGTGATGTCCCGTATCCAGTATTTAGGTTACACTGTTAGTTATACAGTTACCAGTAATTATATATTACCACATTTCACTCACAACACTGAATTTTTGTATTAATTCATTACGAGTGCAAAGTAAATAACTAAAAAAATATACATACACACACACACACACACATGTGTGATGAATGTTGCAACGAGGAGAAGGCTGGAGGCAGTGGAGATGTCGTGTCTGAGGTCAATGTGTGGTGTGAATATAATGCAGAGAATTCGGAGTTTGGAAATTAGGAGGAGGTGCGGAATTACCAAAACTATTATCCAGAGGGCTAAGGAGGGGTTGTTGAGGTGGTTCGGACATGTAGAGAGAATGGAACGAAACAGAATGACCTCGAGTGTATAAATCTGTAGTGGAGGGAAGGCGGGGTAGGGGTCGGCCTAGGAAAGGTTGGAGGGAGGGGGTAAAGGAAGTTTTGTGTGCGAGGGGCTTGGACTTCCAGCAAGCATGTGTGAGCGTATTTGATAGGAGTGAATGGAGACAAATGGTTTTTAATACTTGACGTGCTGTTGGAGTGTGAGCAAAGTAACATTTATGAAGGGATTCAGGGAAACCGGCAGGCCGGACTTGAGTCCTGGAGATGGGAAGTACAGTGTCTGCACTCTGAAGGAGGGGTGTTAATGTTGCAGTTTTATAACTGTAGTGTAAAGCACCCTTCTGGCAAGACAGTGATGGAGTGAATGATGACGAAAGTTTTTATTTTTCGGCCACCCTGCCTTGGTGGGAATCGGCCGATGTGTTAATAAATAATATATATATATATATATATATATATATATATATATATATATATATATATATATATATATATATATACATAATGTAATTGACTCTGGTTGAAGATGATTGGGTTGAGCTTGGCTCCCTCCGCTAGGTCAGGTTAATTTCACAATTTATTTCCATGAGAGTTGATGTTGTGGAGTCAAGTGGACCAACACACAACACTAAATCCAACTGAGTAATGCCAGCCTGCAACGTGGATAAAATTGTACGCTATATTTTACGTGCTGAGGCGGAGAGCAAATGGGAGAGGATTTAGTGTTGTGTTGTGTTGGTCCGGCAGCCTGTTGTGTTGAATGTCTGTGTTGTGATGAATATCTCTCTTGTGCTGGCTGTCTTGTGTTGTGCTTGCTGTGTGTTGTGTTGTGCTGGTTGTGTGTTGTGTTGTGCTGGCTGTGTTGTTGTGTTGTGCTTGCTGTGTGTTGTGTTGTGCTGGCTGTGTTGTTGTGTTGTGCTGCTGCTGTGTGTTGTGTTGTGCTGGCTGTGTTGTGTGGTGCTTGCTGTGTGTTATGTTGTGCTGGCTGTGTTGTTGTGTTGTGCTGGCTGTGTTGTTGTGTTGTGCTGGCTGTGTGTTGTGTTGGGCTGGCTGTGTTGTGTTGTGCTGGCTGTGTTGTTGTGTTGTGCTGGCTGTGTTGTTGTGTTGTGCTGGCTGTGTTGTTGTGTTGTGCTGGCTGTGTGTTGTGTTGTGCTGGCTGTCTTGTGTTGTGCTTGTCTGTGTGTTGTGTTGTGCTGGCTGTGTTGTTGTGTTGTGCTGGCTGTGTTGTTGTGTTGTGCTGGCTGTGTGTTGTGTTGGGCTGGCTGTGTTGTGTTGTGCTGGCTGTGTTGTTGTGTTGTGCTGGCTGTGTGTTGTGTTGTGCTGGCTGTGTGTTGTGTTGTGCTTGGCTGTGTTGTTGTGGTTGTGCTGGCTGTGTGTTGTGTGTGCTGTGTTGTTGTGTGTGTGTGTTGTGCTGGCTGTGTTGTTGTGTTGTGCTGGCTGTGTGTTGTGTTGTGCTGGCTGTGTTGTTGTGTTGTGCTGGCTGTGTGTTGTGTTGTGCTGGCTGTGTTGTTGTGTTGTGCTGGCTGTGTGTTGTGTGGTGCTGGTTGTGTGTTGTGTTGTGCTGGCTGTGTTGTTGTGTTGTGCTGGCTGTGTTGTTGTGTTGTGCTGGCTGTGTGTTGTGTGGTGCTGGTTGTGTGTTGTGTTGTGCTGGCTGTGTTGTTGTGTTGTGCTGGCTGTGTTGTTGTGTTGTGCTGGCTGTGTTGTTGTGTTGTGCTGGCTGTGTTGTTGTGTTGTGCTGGCTGTGTGTTGTGTTGGGCTGGCTGTGTTGTGTTGTGCTGGCTGTGTTGTTGTGTTGTGCTGGCTGTGTGTTGTGTTGGGCTGGCTGTGTTGTGATGTGCTATGGTGTATGTTGTGATGTGCTATGGTGTATGTTGTGATGTGCTATGGTGTATGTTGTGATGTGCTATGGTGTATGTTGTGATGTGCTATGGTGTATGTTGTGATGTGCTATGGTGTATGTTGTGATGTGCTATGGTGTATGTTGTGATGTGCTATGGTGTAGGATTCTGCACATTATCAAGGCAGGTTTGTATCTTGCCCGTCTGTTTAGTGAATTCCTCTTCGTTGTTGGTGGTAGTTTGTATTCGAGGATATTGACTAGGTTTTAGAGGTTCACTTTTATTCAAAACAATTGTACCATAGCATTTAACAAGCTCCCTGCAACTGAGTCTTTTACACAACCCTTGCTCCCTCCCTCCATCCTACTTAATCACATAAATACAAATTATATTTTGGGATACAGAATTGGCTGTCCAAGAAATCGAGTCTCTGTAAAAAAATCCAAATATTGCAACTGTTTTATGAAAGGAGCTTTATTTTTCATGTTTGTTTTTAGGCCTTGAATGATGGCAGAGAAGAAAGGAGGATAACAAACTTCTGATACTTTGAACCAGTGATTGTATTGGTTGATTTATTTCTGGTGGTGAGACCATTCAGCTCCCACTTGTGAGTAGCCCTGGTCTGTCCAGGACTGTTTTATCTTGTATGTTGGTTGTTGTAAGTATACTCTGGTTCCATCCAGTGTGGGTGACAGTTGCAGTAATGGGGATGTAGTGGGTGGTGGTGGAGGGTACTTGATGGTGGTGGATGTTGTGGTGGTGGTGGAGGGTACTTGGTGGATGTTGTGGTGGTGGTGGAGGGTACTTGGTGGTGGTGGATGTTGTGGTGGTGGTGGAGGGTACTTGATGGTGGTGGATGTTGTGGTGGTGGTGGAGGGTACTTGGTGGATGTTGTGGTGGTGGTGGATGTTGTGGTGGTGGTGGATGTTGTGGTGGTGGTGGAGGGTACTTGATGGTGGTGGATGTTGTGGTGGTGGTGGAGGGTACTTGATGGTGGTGGATGTTGTGGTGGTGGTGGAGGGTACTTGGTGGTGGTGGATGTTGTGGTGGTGGTGGAGGGTACTTGGTGGTGGTGGATGTTGTGGTGGTGGTGGAGGGTACTTGATGGTGGTGGATGTTGTGGTGGTGGTGGAGGGTACTTGATGGTGGTGGATGTTGTGGTGGTGGTGGAGGGTACTTGGTGGTGGTGGATGTTGTGGTGGTGGTGGAGGGTACTTGATGGATGTTGTGGTGGTGGTGGAGGGTACTTGATGGTGGTGGATGTTGTGGTGGTGGTGGAGGGTACTTGGTGGATGTTGTGGTGGTGGTGGAGGGTACTTGATGGTGGTGGATGTTGTGGTGGTGGTGGAGGGTACTTGATGGATGTTGTGGTGGTGGTGGAGGGTACTTGATGGTGGTGGATGTTGTGGTGGTGGTGGAGGTACTTGATGGTGGTGGATGTTGTGGTGGTGGTGGAGGGTACTTGGTGGATGTTGTGGTGGTGGTGGAGGGTACTTGATGGTGGTGGATGTTGTGGTGGTGGTGGAGGGTACTTGATGGTGGTGGATGTTGTGGTGGTGGTGGAGGGTACTTGATGGTGGTGGATGTTGTGGTGGTGGTGGAGGGTACTTGGTGGTGGTGGATGTTGTGGTGGTGGTGGAGGGACTTGATGGTGGTGGATGTTGTGGTGGTGGTGGAGGTACTTGATGGTGGTGGATGTTGTGGTGGTGGTGGAGGGTACTTGGTGGTGGTGGATGTTGTGGTGGTGGTGGAGGGTACTTGATGGTGGTGGATGTTGTGGTGGTGGTGGAGGGTACTTGATGGTGGTGGATGTTGTGGTGGTGGTGGAGGGTACTTGATGGTGGTGGATGTTGTGGTGGTGGTGGAGGGTACTTGGTGGTGGTGGATGTTGTGGTGGTGGTGGAGGGTACTTGATGGATGTTGTGGTGGTGGTGGAGGGTACTTGATGGTGGTGGATGTTGTGGTGGTGGTGGAGGGTACTTGGTGGATGTTGTGGTGGTGGTGGAGGGTACTTGATGGTGGTGGATGTTGTGGTGGTGGTGGAGGGTACTTGATGGATGTTGTGGTGGTGGTGGAGGGTACTTGATGGTGGTGGATGTTGTGGTGGTGGTGGAGGGACTTGGTGGATGTTGTGGTGGTGGTGGAGGGTACTTGGTGGTGGTGGATGTTGTGGTGGTGGTGGAGGGTACTTGATGGATGTTGTGGTGGTGGTGGAGGGTACTTGATGGTGGTGGATGTTGTGGTGGTGGTGGAGGGTACTTGATGGTGGTGGATGTTGTGGTGGTGGTGGAGGGTACTTGGTGGTGGTGGATGTTGTGGTGGTGGTGGAGGGTACTTGATGGTGGTGGATGTTGTGGTGGTGGTGGAGGGTACTTGGTGGTGGTGGATGTTGTGGTGGTGGTGGATGGTACTTGGTGGTGGTGGATGTTGTGGTGGTGGTGGAGGGTACTTGGTGGTGGTGGATGTTGTGGTGGTGGTGGAGGGTACTTGATGGTGGTGGATGTTGTGGTGGTGGTGGATGTTGTGGTGGTGGTGGAGGGTACTTGATGGTGGTGGTGGAGGGTACTTGATGGTGGTGGATGTTGTTGTGGTGGTGGAGGGTACTTGATGGTGGTGGTGGAGGGTACTTGATGGTGGATGTTGTGGTGGTGGTGGAGGGTACTTGATGGTGGTGGTGGAGGGTACTTGATGGTGGTGGTGGAGGGTACTTGATGGTGGTGGTGGAGGGTACTTGGTGGTAGAAATAGTGGGTGGTGGTAGTGTACAACAGCTCCTGGTGACGCATTGTGCAGATCAATACAACGTCTGGGAGGTGTATCTGTTTACCCCATAGCTACACCTCGTATTACTTCTGTACACCACTCATGTACACATGAATATCTTCTGTACACCATATATGTACACACCTACATCTTATCTATGTGCACCCCTGTATATGCATTTGCTTATTATCTATGCATAGCACCCCTGTACACATGTGTACGTTACCTCTGTGCATCACCCCTATACACACATGTGCTTAACTATGTACACCACATGTTCGCACATTTGACGTTTAGCTTTGTACACAACACTCGATTTCTGTAAACAATAAACCTTTATCTGTTATATAGACTCCAGGGGCCATGGCCCCCTGGCCAGCCCTCTTTAGTTATTATTATTATAACATTCTTGAGAGTGTTAAATCCGTAGAGTTCATACAGCGTCGGGGGAAGGGGAGAAGAGGTCTGTTTCCTCGGAGCAAGAGCCCTTACCGGCATGAGTGTAAAATAATTGAAAGTAGACTTTTAGGAGACTTATCTGGTCGTGTTAAGTGTTCAGGAGGCAGAAAGTACAGACCATAAGTCATGCCAGAGTGCAAAACATTTACCAGGCTTTCATTTTACACACACACATATGCAATACAATCTCAGACAGACGATCTTAATGCAAGACAAGCCACGGAGGATGGAAATCTCCAACTCAAGTACTTTCACACGTATCCGTGCTTCACCTGGAGAAGTTTTTCAGAGTGAGGTAGAGTGGTGACACTAGCCACTCCACCTCACTCTGAGGAACCTTCCCCTCATTTCTTCTGCTGCTACTCTTGCAACATTGCATAGCTCCTAATGACGCACCGATACGTGTGAAAGTACTTGAGCTGAAGAGTTCCATCCACCGTGGCTTGTCTTATATATATATATATATATATATATATTATATATATATATATATATATATATATATATATATACATATACATACACAGCTCCTGGCCCCTAGCAGCTGCAAATTGACCACTGCAACCACATATAGTTGAGTTCACACAAATTACAGTACAAGTATCCCCAGTATCTTAATCCCATTATATCTCACAGTACTGGTATCCTCGTTATTCTCTCATAGTATATATCACAATTTTTCCCTATCTAGTATCTCAGTATATCTCACAGTACTGGTATCATCTGTGTCTTATCCTGTGAAACCTCACAGTACAGGTATCCCAGGTCTCATATTTCACCATATCTTAAATTACAGGTGTCCTCAGTCTCTTATCCCAGTAGACCTCACAATATGAGTATCCCCCGGTCTCCTATTCCAGCATACCTCACCGTACAGGTCCAAGATAACAAAAGACACTGACTGGACCAAGATAACAGAGACACTGGCTGGACCAAGATAACAGAAACACTGACTGGACCAAGATAACAGAGACACTGACTGGATCAAGATAACAGAAACACTGACTGGACCAAGATAGCAGAGACACTGACTGGACCAAGATAACAGAGACACTGACTGGATCAAGATAACAGAAACACTGACTGGACCAAGATAGCAGAGACACTGACTGGACCAAGATAACATAGACACTGACTGGATCAAGATAACACTGACTGGACCAAGATAGCAGAGACACTGACTGGACCAAGATAACAGAGACACTGACTGGATCAAGATAACAGAAACACTGACTGGACCAAGATAACAGAGACACTGACTGGATCAAGATAACAGAAACACTGACTGGACCAAGATAGCAGAGACACTGACTGGACCAAGATAACAGAGACACTGACTGGATCAAGATAACAGAAACACTGACTGGAGCAAGATAACAGACACTGACTGGATCAAGATAACAGAAACACTGACTGGACCAAGATAACAGAGACACTGACTGGATCAAGATAACAGAAACACTGACTGGACCAAGATAACAGAGACACTGACTGGATCAAGATAACAGACACTGACTGGACCAAGATAGCAGAGACACTGGTTGGACCAAGATAACAGAGACACTGACTGGACCAAGATAACAACAGTTAAACAGAAATTGTTACTAACTTGTCTGGTTTTCTGCTCAAAACTTCACTTTTGTGTGTGTGTGTGTACTCACCTAATTGTGGTTGCAGGGGTCGAGACTCAGCTCCTGGTCCCCGCCTCTTCGCTGTCCGCTACTGGGTCTCTTCTCTCCCTGCTCCATGAGCTTTATCATACCTTGTCTTAAAGCTATGTATGGTTCCTGACTCCACTATATACAGTGGTACCCCGGTTTACGATGGTCCCCAAACTCACCCTTTTATGTAAGTTTATTTTTTTAAATGCTTTTGTAAGTGTAATTTTGGGGGTCTAAAAGGACTAGTCTATTTTACAACATTTCTTAAGGAGATAAATTCGTTTGGTAATGGCACTTGAACAGCATTCTGGAATGAAAAAATATCGTAAACCGGGGTACCACTGTATGTGTTTGTGTGTGTACTCACCTATTTGTGGTTTCAGGGGTCGATTCATAGCTCCTGGCCCCGCCTCTTCACTGATTGCTACTAGGTCCTCTCTCTCCCTGCTCCATGAGCTTTATCAAACCTCGTCTTAAAACTATGTATGGTTCCTGCCTCCACTACGTCACTTTCTAGGCTATTCCACTTCCTGACAACTCTATGACTGAAAAAATACTTTCTAACATCCCTTTGACTCATAGGAGTCTTCAACTTCCAATTGTGACCCATTGTTTCTGTGTCCCCTCTCTGGAACATCTTGTCTCTGTCCACCTTATCTATTCCCCGCAGTATTTTATATGTCGTTATCATGTCTCCCCTAACCCTCCTGTCCTCTAGTGTCGTCAGGCCGATTTCCCTTAACATTTCTTCGTAGGACAATCCCCTTAGCTCTGGGACTAGTCTTGTTGCAAACCTTTGCACTTTCTCTAATTTCTTGACGTGCTTGACCAGGTGTGGGTTCCAAACTGGTGCTGCATACTCCAGTATGGGTCTGACGTATATGGTATACAGAGTCTTGAATGATTCCTTAGTGAGGTATTGGAACGCTATTCTTAGGTTTGCCAGCCGCCCGTATGCTGCAGCAGTTATCTGATTGATGTGTGCCTCAGGAGATGTGTTCGGTATTATACTCACCCCAAGATCTTTTTCTTTGAGTGAGGTTTGCAGTCTTTGGCCACCTAGACTATACTCTGTCTGCGGTCTTCTTTGCCTTCCCCCGATGCGTACTCACCTAATTGTGGTTGCAGGGGTCGATACTCAGCTCCTGGCCCCGCCAGGAGCTGAAGAAGTGCTTCCTAACATCCCTTTGACTCATCTGAGTCTTCAGCGTATGTGACGATCTGTGTATACACATGTCATGTACACATAAGGAAATATATGATGTGCACCCTAACTCACTTAAACAGTTGTGTGAACAGTGAAGGAGTGTGTATAGTGGAGTGTGTACTGCGAGGGAGTACACTAACACCTGTACATGTGTCCAGATACATTAACACCTGTACACGTGTGCAGGTACACTAACACCTGCACAGGTGTCGTTTACACTAACGCCTACATAGGTGTAGAGGTATACCAACATCTTCACAGGTGTAGAGGTACATTAACACCTGCACAGGTGCCAGGTACACTAACACCTGCACAGGTGTACAGGTACACTAACATCTTCACAGGTGTACGGGTGCACTAACACCTGCACAGGTGTACAGGTACACTAACTAATTTCATTATCTTGTTTGTTAAATAATTAATATCAGTCCTCTGCTAAATTATTAACTCCAGTCTTCTCTCTGTTAAATTGTTAACATTTACGCTGTCTGTTAAGCTATTAACACCTATCGTCTGTCTGTTAAATTATCACGTCTCCTCTGTTAAATTATTAGCCAGTTCTCTATATGCTTAATTATTAACACCTATACTTTGTTGAGTTAACATCTCCTCTGTTAAATTATTGACACCTGTGCTCTGTCTATCAAGTTAACATATCCTCTCTGTTAAATTATTGACACTTATGCTCTGTCTGTTAAGTTAACATCTCTCTGTTAAATTATTGACACCTATGCTCTGTCTGTTAACATCTCCTCTGTTAAATTATTGACACCTATGATCTGTCTGTTAACATCTCCTCTCTGTTAAATTATTGACACCTATGCTCTGTCTTTTTACATCTTCTCTCTGTTAAATTATTGGCACCTATCCTCTGTCTGTTAAGTTAACACCTCTCTGTTAAATTATTGACACCTATCCTCTGTCTTTCAAATTAACACCTATCCTCTATCTCTTGAATTATTAACACCTATGCTCTGTCTGTTAAAATTTTAACTCATATCCTCTGTTTAATAAATTTTTAACACTTATCCTTTGTCTTTTAAATTATTATTAAGTCCACTGTCTGCTGTGTATGTGTTGAATTATTCTGCTATGTGTGTGTTGAATTATTCCTATTTCTCCTCTGTGTCTGTTGAATTATCCACTACTCTTCTGTGTGAATATTTAATTATTCTCAACTTTTCACTAAGATAGTTGTACGTTGCAGGTAAATAACACTGGAGGATACAAGGAGGAAACTTATGTCATCGTTACGGCGTCTCCCAGGATGGTTCACTTCACCCCCACCTCAATTGTCTCCAGCCTAAAGGTTTTTTCTGTGGTATTTGCAACCTCACACATCATTTGCAATGCAAATACATGTAGATAGTAAACATTTCTGATTTAAATGTGCGTAATTCTGTTATTTCTATGCATGTTGTTGGGAAGATTTTAAATGTCTGGAAACGCCTCAAGCCTCACTGGATGGTCGAAGTGCAACAGAAAACAAGTGGAACTTATAATAACAGGCAAGACAATCTGGAGGGAAGATATGTGAGAGAGAGAGAGTGAGGATACTGATGTTCAGTCTTCATGAGACTGACGGTTGGATAGGTGTAGAGTGAGCTCATGGATGTTGAGTCTGCATGAGACTGATGGTAGGGCAGGTGTAGATGTTCAGTCTTCATGAGACTGATGGTAGGACAGGTGCAGATGTTCAGTCTTCATGAGACTGATGGTAGGACAGGTGCAGATGTTCAGTCTGCATGAGACTGATGGTAGGACAGGTGCAGATGTTCAGTCTGCATGAGACTGATGGTAGGACAGGTGCAGAGTGAGGAGAGGTGGAGGAATATGAGAGTAGAGTTATCGCTGAAGTCACAGTAGCAGAGGTTGAAGTACAGCAGATGGAAAGTTTTCAGACGGATACCGTAATGTGTACCTGGATCAGGACAGCAGCTGAGGAAGAGACTTAACGGTAACAAACAGAGGAAGGAGAAACAGGAGGAAATAACAGAAGTGGTATCTCAGCCTCCGGGTTACACCCTGCCCACCTACCTACTTGGAGTCTACCTGGAGGGTATTCCGGGGATCAACGCCCCCGCGGCCCAGTCCATGACCACGCTTCCTGGTGGATCAAGGTCTGATCAACCAGGCTGTTACTGCTGACCGCACGTAGTCCAACGTACGAACCACAGCCCGGCTGATCTGGCACTGACTAGGTATCTGTCCAGCTCCCTCTTGAAGACAACCAGGGGTCTATTGGTAATTTCTCTTATGACTGTGGGAGGCTGTTGAACAGTCTTGGACCCCGGACTCTTATTGTGTTTTCTCTTAGTATACCAATGGCGCCACTACTTTTCTGTGTGCAGATTAGGGACCAGTCGCTCCAGGATCTTCCAGGCGTAGATTATGATGTATCTCCCTCGCCTGCGCTCCAGTGAGTACAAGTCAAGTGCTTCCGGACATTCCCAGTAGTTAAGGTGTTTGATGGAACTTATTCGTGCAGTAAAGGTTCTCTGTAGATTCTCTAGATCTGCAATTTCACCTGCCTTGAATGGGGATGTTAATGTACAGCAGTATTCCAGCCTAGAGAGAACAAGTGATTTAAAAAGGATCATCATTGGCTTGGCATCTCTTGTCTTGAATGTTCTCATTATCCATCCTATCAGTTTCCTCGCAGATGTGATAGCGACACTGTTATGATCCTTGAAGGTGAGATCCTCAGACATTACCACTCCCAGGTCCTTCACATTACTTTTCCGCTCTATTGTGTGATTACAGTTTGTAATATACTCAGTCCTAGCTATTATTTCCTCCAGTTTTCCATAACGGAGTAGTTGGAATTTGTCTTCATTGAACATCATATTGTTCTCCGTTGCCCATTGGAAAACTTGGTTTATATCTTCTTGGAGATTTGTCGTGTCCTCAGTGGATGACACTGTCATGCAGATCCTAGTATCGTCTACAAAGGATGATACGGTGCTATGGTTTACATCTTTGTCTAAGTCTGATATGAGGACTCAACAAAACCATGTCAGCCTCTAATTACCTTTTCCACTAATTCACGATATTTCCAAACCAACCACACCCTACTCACATCCTCCCTCACAAACTTCCAAAATCCTGACTCTTCCAGTATAAGAACCATTCCTTCTTCCCTCCCCCCACTGCCACCCTTCACCCTAACACCAACATTCCCCTACCTCAGCTCTTCCTCCCCTCCCTTCCCTACCACCCAGGAAGCCAAGGCACAATGAACTGGAACACAGTAAGAGGAAAGAACTTGAAAGTTTGGTTCACAAATTTAGACAAAGAAACAAACAAGAGGAACAAATGAAGCATCTGTTAATGCCATCTTTCTCTTACTATTATTATTATTATTATTATTATTATAATCAAGGGGAGCGCTCAACCCGTAGGATTATGCAGCGATCTTTCTCTTACAGATATCAAACTCAAGGAGATGATTAAAGCTGCAGTATTCCAGATGGATATTATGTAGGTAAGGACCAGAGGAGGGGCAGGAGTAGCACTGCTAATAATAAACAACAGAAGTTTGACAAGATAGGGATATAAACAGAGGAAAGTACATGAGCGCGTAGCAGCCACACATAGCACACAAGAGCAGGAGACAAACACAGGAACACGACGAGAACAACAAGACAGTGGTGGACACCACAGAAGACGTGACAAGAAGAGTCAGTATGTCCAGAGCAAATCTAGTGATGATGGGAGATTTTTGCCACAAATAAATAAACTGGAAGAATTGGAATTGGAAACATGGAAGGCTAAAATGATAGAAGCAACGAAGGTAAAGTGGGGGACACAACTAAAGGGAGAGAATGCGATGAAGCAATAAGCTTGGCCATAGTATTCACTTTAAACACAACTTACATGTATGAAATATAATACAAGAAGCTCCTGGGTTGTAGCACCGTGCATTAGTGAATTTCGAATATCTTGTGGAGGTAAACTTGCAGTGAAACATAGAAGGGAAGGGAAGGAAGAAGCCAGATTTCAAGAGAGACTGCGTAGGAATGAGAGAATTCTTCAATGCAATCAGTGGGGTAAGGGGGACTAAAAGGAAAGACAGCGAACGAGATGATACAGTTGTTTAGCTGAAATGCACTGGGAAGCTGTGGGGAAATTCATTTAAAGAGATAGAGGAAACGATGTTAAAGAGCCGAGGTTCAATAAAGATACAGAGAGAGAAAAAAACAAAAGTGCCAGAGCACAGAAAGACCATAGATGGGCAGTCAAGAAGCACAGAAACAAGAGATTTATAATGCTAACCATCTTGATTATGATGCCACCTTCACAATAACAGAACTTGACGTTCGTCAATCAGCTGGTGTAACTCAGTAGCTGGGAGGAGGAAGGGGGGTAGGAGGGGTGATGTAGGGGAGGAGGATGGGTGGGAGATAGTTGGGGGAGGACGGGTTGTGTAAGAGAGGGGGGATAGAAGGGACGGGCATCCAATCAGCACTAGACACTAGCGCCTTGAGAAGAATTGTAGGGACAAAGAGAGATGGTAGAGTTGGAAAGAAAGAGAGTGAAAGCATAGTTTTGCTCATGGCACCATCCCTCACTCTCCTCCCTTTTCTCTTGTCTTTCATTTCTTTCCCTCGCCTCACTTTCAGCTTCTCCCTCTTAACCTCTCACTCTCAGCCTCTCACTCTCAGCCTCTCACTCAGCCTCTCGCTCTCAGCCTCTCGCTCTCAGCCTGGTGTAAGCAATAACTCTGACAGCTCCCCTAACAAGTTACCTCGCGATGGATGCCAATAAAATTCATAGTGACTCATGTCCAGAGTGTTTCTCTCCTCTTACCCCACCATCTCTCTCTCTCTCTCTCCACTTACCCCACCATCTCTCTCTCCACTTACCCCACCATCTCTCTCTCCACTTACCCCACCATCTCTCTCTCTCTCTCCGTGTTCCCTCCCCCTCCATCTTTCTTCCCTCTACTCGCCCTCCTTTCCCCATACTTCTTCCCCCCCCCCTTCACTCTTCTTCCCTTTCACCTCCTCACCACTCTCTTCACCCTTCCTCTTCTTCCACTTTACTTCCCTCCTTCCCATTCTCTCTCTTCATTTTCACTTCATCCCCCTACTTTCTCTTCTATCACACCCTTCTCGTTTTTCCCCTCATTTATCACCACATCTACATCCCGTCCCGCCTGCCCACATATCCATCACAGCCTGGTTGATCTGGTACACCGCGGAGGTGGCGATATAGTTTCCTCTTGAAAACTTTCACAATTATTCCTGCAATATTTCTGGTATCTGCTAGTAGCAGAATGAATAGTTGAGGCCAACGAGTGTTAAGTGTTTTCTTACTCTGCCCACAGTGTCCTTGCTTTTCACTGGGACTATCTTACATTTTTTCCTATGTCTCCCATTCCAGTACGTTATGGTAGTGTGCAGGTTTGGGACCAGACCCTCTGGTATTTTCCACGTATATGTTATCACAGATCTTCCCTTCTTCTCCAGAGAGCACATTTCTAGTTCTTTGAGGTGTTCCCGATAGTTTAAATGTTCAGTGTGGACAATAAACGGTTTTTTTTTCTGGCACTTATTTCTAATGCCTTGAATGAAGCTGTTAACACTGACGAGTATTCTAAGCGAGAGTATGCCAGTGATTTGAAGTGTCGCCATTGGCATTAGGCTTCTTGTTTTCAGAGTTCTCATTATCCACCCTGGTATTTTTTTCTGGCCTTTGCGGTTTTTTAATGTATTCTTTAGAATAAGTCAGGTGTCATTATTATACCCAGGTCATTTACATATTTTTTTTCCTGTGAGGTGACTTCTTTATTTTGTATACAGTTGTCCTTTTGACTTCCTCATTCTTTTAAAATACGAACAATTAGAATTTGTCCCCAATGATCACCATGTTATTTACTAGTATCCACTGGAAGGATTTTGGTTTCCTCTACCGAAGTGATTTTCATGTTAATTTATTTATCTTCAAAGGATGAAACAAAGTTGTGACGAACATTTTTATCTAAGAGGATTGCTAACAGGACGGGCACCAGGACCGCGCCTTGGGGACGCTTGCTAAGCTTATTTACTAGTACTGTTTGTGTTATGTTTGTTAGAAAATTTCAAGTCCAAGCACACCGTCACTCAGTGAAGAACAATGAGTAAGGACATTGAGTAAGGGACAGAATGAGGGGCCATGAAGTGAGGGACTCTGAGTAAGGGGTCACTTGGTGAACGAGAATGAACAATACAAGTGTCAAGTACCAGAGAGAGTTAAGAAAACATTACAACCACCAGCGAGGACATGTCGAGCCTCAGAGCAAGTATAGTACACTAGCCAGCAACACTGAACCTCAGAGCAAGTATAGTGCACTAGCCAGCATCACTGAACCTCAGAGCAAGTATAGTGCACTAACCAGCAACACTGAACCTCAGAGCAAGTATAGTGCACTAGCCAGCAACACTGAACCTCAGAGCAAGTATAGTGCACTAGCCAGCAACACTGAACCTCAGAGCAAGTATAGTACACTAGCCAGCAACACTGAACCTCAGAGCAAGTATAGTGCACTAACCAGCAACACTGAACCTCACAGCAAGTATAGTGCACTAACCAGCATCACTGAACCTCACAGCAAGTATAGTGCCTAACCAGCATCACTGAACCTCACAGCAAGTATAGTGCACTAACCAGCAACACTGAACCTCACAGCAAGTATGTACACTAGAGCATCACTGAACCTCACAGCAAGTATAGTACACTAGCCAGCAACACTGAACCTCACAGCAAGTATAGTGCACTAACCAGCAACACTGAACCTCAGAGCAAGTATAGTACACTAGCCAGCATCACTGAACCTCACAGCAAGTATAGTGCACTAACCAGCAACACTGAACCTCACAGCAAGTATAGTGCACTAACCAGCAACACTGAACCTTACAGCAAGTATAGTGCACTAACCAGCATCACTGAACCTCACAGCAAGTATAGTGCACTAACCAGCATCACTGAACCTCAGAGCAAGTATAGTACACTAGCCAGCATCACTGAACCTCAGAGCAAGTATAGTGCACTAGCCAGCAATACTAAACCTCAGAGCAAGTATAGAGCACTAGCCAGCAACACTGAACCTCAGAGCAAGTATAGAGCACTAGCCAGCATCACTGAACCTCAGAGCAAGTATAGTGCACTAGCCAGCATCACTGAACCTCAGAGCAAGTATAGTGCACTAGCCAGCATCACTGAACCTCACAGCAAGTATAGTGCACTAACCAGCAACATTGAACCTCAGAGCAAGTATAGTGCACTAGCCAGCAATACTAAACCTCAGAGCAAGTATAGAGCACTAGCCAGCAACACTGAACCTCAGAGCAAGTATAGAGCACTAGCCAGCAACACTGAACCTCAGAGCAAGTATAGAGCACTAGCCAGCATCACTGAACCTCAGAGCAAGTAAGTGCACTAGCCAGCATCACTGAACCTCACAGCAAGTATAGTGCACTAGCCAGCATCACTGAACCTCAGAGCAAGTATAGTGCACTAGCCAGCATCACTGAACCTCAGAGCAAGTATAGAGCACTAGCCAGCAACACTGAACCTCAGAGCAAGTATAGAGCACTAGCCAGCATCACTGAACCTCAGAGCAAGTATAGTGCACTAGCCAGCATCACTGAACCTCAGAGCAAGTATAGTGCACTAACCAGCAACATTGAACCTCAGAGCAAGTATAGTGCACTAACCAGCAACACTGAACCTCACAGCAAGTATAGTGCACTAACCAGCAACACTGAACCTCAGAGCAAGTATAGTGCACTAGCCAGCATCACTGAACCTCAGAGCAAGTATAGTGCACTAACCAGCATCACTGAACCTCACAGCAAGTATAGTGCACTAGCCAACATCACTGAACCTCAGAGCAAGTATAGTGCACTAGCCAGCATCACTGAACCTCACAGCAAGTATAGTGCACTAGCCAGCATCACTGAACCTCACAGCAAGTATAGTGCACTAACCAGCATCACTGAACCTCAGAGCAAGTATAGTGCACTAGCCAGCATCACTGAACCTCAGAGCAAGTATAGTGCACTAGCCAGCATCACTGAACCTCAGAGCAAGTATAGTGCACTAGCCAGCATCACTGAACCTCAGAGCAAGTATAGTGCACTAGCCAGCATCACTGAACCTCAGAACAAGTATAGTGCACTAACCAGCAACACTGAACCTCAGAGCAAGTATAGTGCACTAACCAGCATCACTGAACCTCAGAGCAAGTATAGTGCACTAACCAGCATCACTGAACCTCACAGCAAGTATAGTGCACTAACCAGCAACACTGAACCTCAGAGCAAGTATAGTGCACTAGCCAGCATCACTGAACCTCAGAGCAAGTATAGTGCACTAACCAGCATCACTGAACCTCAAGCAAGTATAGTGCACTAAGCCAGCATCACTGAACCTCAGAGCAAGTATAGTGCACTAGCCAGCATCACTGAACCTCAGAGCAAGTATAGTCACTAGCCAGCATCACTGAACCTCAGAGCAAGTATAGTGCACTAGCCAGCATCACTGAACCTCAGAGCAAGTATAGTGCACTAGCCAGCATCACTGAACCTCAGAGCAAGTATAGTGCACTAGCCAGCAACACTGAACCTCAGAGCAAGTATAGTGCACTAACCAGCATCACTGAACCTCAGAGCAAGTATAGTGCACTAACCAGCATCACTGAACCTCACAGCAAGTATAGTGCACTAACCAGCAACACTGAACCTCACAGCAAGTATAGTGCACTAACCAGCATCACTGAACCTCACAGCAAGTATAGTGCACTAACCAGCATCACTGAACCTCACAGCAAGTATAGTGCACTAACCAGCAACACTGAACCTCACAGCAAGTATGGGGGGAAAAAAAAAAAGTATAGTCACTAGCCAGCATCACTGAACCTCAGAGCAAGTATAGTGCACTAACCAGCATCACTGAACCTCAGAGCAAGTATAGTCACTAGCCAGCAACACTGAACCTCAGAGCAAGTATAGTGCACTAACCAGCATCACTGAACCTCAGAGCAAGTATAGTGCACTAACCAGCAACACTGAACCTCAGAGCAAGTATAGTGCACTAACCAGCATCACTGAACCTCAGAGCAAGTATAGTGCACTAACCAGCATCACTGAACCTCAGAGCAAGTATAGTGCACTAACCAGCACACTGAACCTCAGAGCAAGTATAGTGCACTAGCCAGCACACTGAACCTCAGAGCAAGTATAGTGCACTAACCAGCAACACTGAACCTCAGAGCAAGTATAGGCACTAGCCAGCATCACTGAACCTCACAGCAAGTATAGTGCACTAGCCAGCAACACTGAACCTCAGAGCAAGTATAGTGCACTAACCAGCATCACTGAACCTCAGAGCAAGTATAGTGCACTAACCAGCATCACTGAACCTCACAGCAAGTATAGTGCACTAACCAGCAACACTGAACCTCAGAGCAAGTATAGTGCACTAACCAGCATCACTGAACCTCAGAGCAAGTATAGTGCACTAGCCAGCAACACTGAACCTCACAGCAAGTATAGTGCACTAGCCAGCATCACTGAACCTCAGAGCAAGTATAGTGCACTAGCCAGCATCACTGAACCTCAGAGCAAGTATAGTGCACTAGCCAGCATCACTGAACCTCAGAGCAAGTATAGTGCACTAGCCAGCATCACTGAACCTCAGAGCAAGTATAGTGCACTAGCCAGCATCACTGAACCTCAGAGCAAGTATAGTGCACTAGCCAGCATCACTGAACCTCAAGCAAGTATAGTGCACTAGCCAGCAACACTGAACCTCAGAGCAAGTATAGTGCACTAGCCAGCATCACTGAACCTCACAGCAAGTATAGTGCACTAGCCAGCATCACTGAACCTCAGAGCAAGTATAGTGCACTAGCCAGCAACACTGAACCTCAGAGCAAGTATAGTGCACTAGCCAGCATCACTGAACCTCAGAGCAAGTATAGTGCACTAGCCAGCATCACTGAACCTCAGAGCAAGTATAGTGCACTAGCCAGCATCACTGAACCTCAGAGCAAGTATAGTGCACTAGCCAGCATCACTGAACCTCAGAGCAAGTATAGTGCACTAGCCAGCATCACTGAACCTCAGAGCAAGTATAGTGCACTAGCCAGCATCACTGAACCTCAGAGCAAGTATAGTGCACTAGCCAGCACACTGAACCTCAGGCAAGTATAGTGCACTAGCCAGCATCACTGAACCTCAGAGCAAGTATAGTGCACTAGCCAGCATCACTGAACCTCAGAGCAAGTATAGTGCACTAGCCAGCATCACTGAACCTCAGAGCAAGTATAGTGCACTAGCCAGCATCACTGAACCTCCAGCAAGTATAGTGCACTAGCCAGCATCACTGAACCTCAAGCAAGTATAGTGCACTAGCCAGCAACACTGAACCTCAGAGCAAGTATAGTATGCACTAACCAGTACAATCACTGAACCTCAGAGCAAGTATAGTGCACTAGCCAGCAACACTGAACCTCAGCAAGTATAGTGCACTACCAGCATCACTGAACCTCAGAGCAAGTATAGTGCACTAGCCAGCATCACTGAACCTCAGAGCAAGTATAGTGCACTAGCCAGCAACACTGAACCTCAGAGCAAGTATAGTGACTAGCCAGCATCA
The DNA here is from genome assembly GCA_009830355.1 of Cherax destructor. Lineage (NCBI taxonomy): Eukaryota > Metazoa > Arthropoda > Malacostraca > Decapoda > Parastacidae > Cherax > Cherax destructor. The sequence goes on along the minus strand of WNWK01000192.1, from coordinate 147,302 downwards.
CTGAACCTCAGAGCAAGTATGTCACTACCAGCACACTGAACCTCACAGCAAGTATAGTGCACTAACCAGCATCACTGAACCTCAGAGCAAGTATAGTGCACTACCAGCAACACTGAACCTCAGAGCAAGTATAGTGCACTAGCCAGCATCACTGAACCTCAGAGCAAGTATAGTGCACTAGCCAGCATCACTGAACCTCAAGCAAGTATAGTGCACTAGCCAGCATCACTGAACCTCAGAGCAAGTATAGTGCACTAGCCAGCATCACTGAACCTCAGAGCAAGTATAGTGCACTAGCCAGCAACACTGAACCTCAGAGCAAGTATAGTGCACTAACCAGCATCACTGAACCTCAGAGCAAGTATAGTGCACTAGCCAGCATCACTGAACCTCAGAGCAAGTATAGTGCACTAACCAGCATCACTGAACCTCAGAGCAAGTATAGTGCACTAGCCAGCATCACTGAACCTCAGAGCAAGTATAGTGCACTAACCAGCATCACTGAACCTCACAGCAAGTATAGTGCACTAGCCAGCATCACTGAACCTCAGAGCAAGTATAGTGCACCACTCAACCTCAAGCATCACACCTGAACCTCACAGCAAGTATAGTGCACTAACCAGCATCACTGAACCTCAGAGCAAGTATAGTGCACTAGCCAGCAACACTGAACCTCAGAGCAAGTATATTGTAAAATTATAGACCATGGACCACTATATTGTAAAATTATAAATCATGGACCACTATATTGTAAAATTATAAATCATGGACCACTATATTGTAAAATTATAAATCATGGACCACTATATTGTAAAATTATAAATCATGGACCACTATATTGTAAAATTATAGACCATGTACCACTATATTGTAAAATTATAAATCATGGACCACTATATTGTAAAATTATAGATCATGGACCACTATTGTAAAATCATAGATCATGGACCACTATATTGTAAAATTATAGATCATGGACCACTATATTGTAAAATTATGGATCATGGATCACTATATTGTAAGATTATAGATCATGGACCACTATATTGTAAAATTATAGATCATAGACCACTATATTGTAAAATTATAAATCATGGACCACTATATTGTAAGATTATAGATCATGGACCATTATATTATAAAATTATAGATCATGGACCACTATATTGTAAAATTATAAATCATGGACCACTATATTGCAAAATTATAGATCATGGACCACTATATTGTAAAATTATAAATCATGGACCACTATATTGTAAGATTATAGATCATGGACCATTATATTATAAAATTATAGATCATGGACCACTATATTGTAAAATTATAAATCATGGACCACTATATTGCAAAATTATAGATCATGAACCACTATATTGTAAAATTATAAATCATGGACCACTATATTGTAAGATTATAGATCATGGACCATTATATTATAAAATTATAGATCATGGACCACTATATTGTAAAATTATAAATCATGGACCACTATATTGCAAAATTATAGATCATGGACCACTATATTGTAAAATTATAAATCATGGACCACTATATTGTAAGAATATAGATCATGGACCACTATATTATAAAATTATAGATCATGGACCACTATATTGTAAAATTATAGATCATGGACCACTATATTGTAAGATTATAGATCATGGACCACTATATTGTAAAATTATAGATCATGGACCACTATATTGTAAAATTATAGATCATGGACCACTATATTGTAAAATTATAGATCATGGACCACTATATTGTAAAATTATAGATCATGGACCACTATATTGTAAAATTATAGATCATGGACCACTATATTGTAAAATTATAGATCATGGACCACTATTGTAATCAGAAAATATCTAAAGGAAGCATATCAATTCCCTCCGTAATAACAGTAGGTAATGTATCTCTCTATCTACCAACTTATTTGGGGCTCTTGATCCAGGGGGGAATGGAGCTGCCTTTTCCCCTTCTTTGGATCGAATTTGGATATCTGCCACTCCCCCAGGTGCTCTATTACCCCCGACGGGTCTAGCGCTCCCCCATAAATGTAACGGTAACAATATCCACCCATCCCTCTCAACCATCTTCTCCCACCTCCCCACTCCCTCCACTCACCACCCCCTTCCCTCTCTCCAGCGTTGGAGGTAAAGGTGCTGAAGAAGCGCTCAGGAAAGCCAGGCCAAAAACTTATCTTCCTGTCCTGGAAACCTGGCCGAGTTCCACTGGGAGATAAATGGATGCTGCGTTCTCCCTACCTAACGCCCCCCCTCTCTCCCTCTCTCTCTCTCTCTTTCTTTTACACAGGGTTTTACAAGGTTAGGATAAGGGTTCCTATATTTATTTATAAGCTAAAACCTGTTACCAGCATCAGCTCATTTTAAAACCTTATTGTTAAGAGATACGCTGATAGGAAATAACATGAAATTGGAACCAGAGATTTCATTTGGTCAGCTGAATATTTCATTGATGTCGTTATGTTGTACGAACATGTTGCAGACTTTACTCTGTTAATCCTGGGAATAATGATCTCGGATGAAGTGATGTTCTGGAGAAGGGTACAGTCAAGAGTGTAGCTGTTGTTTGATGGTCGTCTTGTATTATTGAAGCTCACTTCTCGCTATCCACGGAGTGAAACCGAGTGTTGTACTTTGTCAATCTTGGCCTCTGGTGAAATAACAGATCTGTCCAGATGAGAGATGAGTCGTCTTGCTCTGTTCTCTGTTATGTCAAGTAGTCGCAGATGAGTATGCTCCAAGAAAGTAGAGGATACTCAAGGTGTGAGCATAGTTGTGACTCAAACAGAATCTTGCAACCTCTACTGTCAAGCAGATGCGAGATATGTCGAAGTGCTGTAAGCTTCCTGGTAGCTTTGCAAGATTTACAACGTGGTTCTTCACAGTGGAGTCAAATTTCCTTCCCAGGATATCAACTTTATCCCTAGGTACTAACACTCTCCCATTCATTCTTGCCGCTGCTCCAGCATTATCATTACCTAGAGACCATCATCATCAGAGGAGTAAATCTGACCTACCATCATTTCTCCCAGGCTGATATAGCTGTAAGCCGGTGATTGATGTAACATAGAGCAAGTGACATTTCCTCTCTTAGATAAGTAAATGTCAAAGTACAGTCGTCTGCATAAGCATGACATTCATCCAGTGATTGGTCTCAGAAAATGGAGAGGTTTAACAGCAGATCAGCTTTCCGAAGCTATATTGACAGTCACAAAGAACCTAGTGGCAGTCGAAAAATGCTGTCATCAGCTGTGAGATTGTCTCAAGAATGTTGTCAGTGATTGACAGGAGTGACACTGGTCGGTAGTTGTTGACTTGCACTCTGCTTTTCTTTCTGTGAACATTGACTCTATCTGTCTTTTTCCACAGAGAAGACCATTTACACTGTGCTAGGCAGTGCTGATGGATGCAAGTTAGAGGTGCTGCTAGCTGGCCATTTACACTGTGCTAGGCAGTGCTGATGTATGCAAGTTAGAGGTGCTGCTAGCTGGCCATTTACACTGTGCTAGGCAGTGCTCATGGATGCAAGTTAGAGGTGCTGCTAGCTGGTCTTCACATCTACTCAGCAATCTTGGGTTCACCATGTCTGGGTTTACAGCCTTTTCTTGGTCCAGGATTTAAAGAGAAGATAATCTTCAGTTTTTGCGACTAACAAAGGAGGTTCCCTTGCTGAATCAGGAACTTGCATCTTAGCTGTAGTGTTCGGTAAATAGGTCAGCTTTCTCCTGACTACTAGAAGAGACTGTCCCATTATGCCGATTTAGAGGTAGAATAATTTCATCTGATGAATAACCTTGTCGATCCTTGACCAAAGACCACCAGGTTTTGGAGTCCACTGTGTGTGTCAGCCTCCCATCTAGAAATATCCTACTTTTGAACTTCCATTTGCCAACAGGCTTGCCTGAACAGGTTCCTATTATAGATAGTAGGCCTCTTATACCTTCTCCAAGTCTTGTACTTTGCAGTAGTGGCCTCTCGACAACGAAACCCGAACCAAGGCTCAGCTGAAGGCTTCATCACACTGCCCGTGAAGGATGTATTTTTGTTGGAGATTAAAGATATGTCCAGTGAAGGTATTCACTTGGTTAACATCATTTTTGAGAAGAGCATTCCAATTGGAGGTGGCAAGCTCCGAGCAAAGGGCTGGAAAGTTCCTGATTTCCCAAGGCCAGGTTGTGCGTGTAAATTCTTTACCTCGTTTTATTGGAATCTTCAGTGTCGTCAAGACAGCCTTGTAGTCATATGATGCAACATAACCAAGGGTTTACAAGTGACTGTGCCTTCAAACACATCACTCACTACTAGGTTAACACTGCATAAAGTTCATCAAAAAGTCTCTGTATAAAATGTTGGTTAAGGTCACCAACAATTATAATATGTTAATATTTATGTTAAAGCAGAAGGGAGTCCACATTTTACATCAGGAAGTTGATGGGGTCTGCTTACTGCCACTGAAGTCTGTACATTGCACTTGGCAGTACAGAGGTACTAGTTAGGTAAAAGGGCACATGTGCAACTAATGTGACATTTTATTGTTGCAACGTTTCACTCTCCAGGAGTGCCAATGCTATTTGAGGAGCTACACCCGTGAACACCTCGAGTATTAAGAACAGTGCTAATGCACTAGTTCTGAAAACAACGGTGCAAGACACCATTACTTCTCATTTAGGTGCCTTATTGCCCAGCAGTGAACAAGCTGCACTGCAGCAGCCTGCCAAATAAACAAGAAATAACTGGCTCAACTCAAGAGTTGGCTGCAATGAGGCTGGCAACCAACATACTTAAAATACAGTAGGCAAGGTGGACTAAGTTAGCTCTTCAAGTACTTGAAGGTCTTGTGTACAAACTAAAGATCAGAACAAAGGTTTTTTTTATATCCCATTTGTGTGGGTACCTACCAGTATTGTAATAAACACTGACACAGAAGCTGGAACTGCATGTGCGAGGCACAACTGACCATCACTCTTTCCAGTGTTATGTACTCGCTGTTAATGTTAAAGACACTTTTAGCAGTTGAAAGTAAATGCTGTGGTGATACCAAGATGTGGAAAAAGACGCTTATGTACAGTTCAGGACATTTATTAAAGGAAACGCTTAGCCATGGAAAGAAGAGGCCACTCGTGGAGAAAAGTTACCTTTAAGTAATAAATGTCCTGAACTGTACATAAGTGTCTTTTTTCCCACACACTTTTAGGAAGGAAGACCTTTATTATATGATGTTTCACCCATAGTGGGGGCTCCAACAGACACTTGATAAACACCCTTTGTGGGTGAAACGTCGTACAATAACAGCTCTTCCTGCTGCAAGTGTCGAACATTACCACTTGTGATATTAGGTTAGTATCTGTGTAGCACCATTGTGCTGAAGGACGTCAGCTGTGATGGACGAGAAGTTACAGAGGTACGTGATAGCACCAGCATCATGTATTATGTTCTCTACGCATCGAAAAATTATGTATGAAGATCAATGGAATGTCCACTAGATTATGTGAGTTATCAGAATCAGGCTTGCATACTGTCACAGTTACTTAGTCCACATGTAAACTAAATCATTGACTTTCAAGACCATTGGATTGAGGTATCTGGATCAGTGTAAATGCCTTATCCACCCCAGTGTGTTTACTCATGGTAAACTTGCCCTTGCTAGCTAGCAGAGCCAGTAACACCCACTTGTGGTGTGCTTAGTGCATAAGCACTTACAAGTAAACTTTTCAGCATGTCTATGTTTGAATTCTTGAAGTTTATCCTGTCTCAACCTCTCTCCATATACCACGTAATAACTGAGACATTACCACCTGTCATTGTATACCTGTACTCATCCACCACACGCCGTGGTGGGTACTGTTGTGACCAACAACCCACCTCACACCCACCACACGCCGTGGTGGGTACTGTTGTGACCACCAACCCACCTCACACACCACACACCGTGGTGGGTACTGTTGTGATCAACAACCCACCTCACACCCACCACGCCGTGGTGGGTTGCTCACACCACTCGCTGTCTCGCACTATAACATTTACACTTTTGTGTAGAATGACAATATTTAAATTCCTACCATAAATACATACAAATGTACTCACCTAGGTGTGGTTGCAGGGGTCGAGTCACAGCTCCTGGCCTCGCCAATCACTGGCCGCTACTAGGTCACTTCCTGCTCCATGAGCTTTATCATACCTCTTCTTAAAGCTATGAATGGATCCTGCCTCCACTACATCACTTTCCAGACTATTCCACTTCCTGACCACTCTGTGACTGAAGAAATACTTCCTAACATCCCTGTGATTCATCTGAGTCTTCAACTTCCAACTGTGACCCCTTGTTGCTGTGTCCCATCTCTCGAACATGTAGGCATGCATGTGTGTGTTTGTGTGGGGTCGATACTTAGCTCCTAGCCCTGCCTTATAGACCGCCTTAATCGGCATCACTGACTGCTGACCTCTTGGGCCCTATCATGTCTACCCTTGAAGCTGTGTATTGAGTTTGCTTCTATCACTGCCTCATCCACTTGTGTCCCCTTGATCAGCTACCATTTGTGTCCCTTTGGTCCTCTTAATTCAAACGATCTGTCACTATCCATTCCTCTTAAGATTTTGTACTTAGTACAGAAGTGGAATTGGTCGGACCTTTCCTCTAAGGTCGTTAGGTTCAGATCTTTCAACGTCTCTTCATAATGCATTCCTCTTTTCTGGTACTTGCCTGGTTACTGACCTTTGGAACTTTTCAGTTCCTTTACGTGCTTAAACAGGTGTGGGCTCCATGCTGGGGCTGCATACTCAATGATCGGGCTAACTTTGAGGTTCTGAAGGATTCTTTATTAAAATTCCTAAATGTTATTGTGAGGTTTGCTAATTTTGTATATGCAGCTGCCGTTATACAAATTATGTGCAGTTCTGGCACTCTGCTAGGTGTTATATCCATTTCCAGGCCCTTGTCACTCCCTGACACTAGCAGCTTTTCTCCACCCATGTTGTACTCTGTTCCGATTACCCTCTCCTTCTCCTTGCATTTGCTTGGTTGAATTTTGCTGAGGTGTCTCTGGAGTTTATCACTGTCCTCTTCTGTCCATATTGTTCTTATTAATTTTACATCATCAGCAAGCAGTGTCACAACACAATCCCCTCTGGAAGGTCACTCATGTTTATTAGGAACAGTAGTTGTCCTAACACAGATCCTTACGGAACCCCACTCGTTACTCTCCCATTCGGATGTCTCATCCCTGTTACTCTCTGCCTTCTGTCATTTAGGTACTCCTTCACCTGTTGGAGATCTCTGCATTCTGGAATAATTTCTGGTGTAGTACTGTATCAGATACTTTTCTACAGTCAAATAAAATGCAGTCCACTCAACCCTGTCTTTCTACTGTCGTAGAATTCCAACAAATTCGTAAGACAGGATTTTCTGTCAATAAATCAATGCTGTTTTTTCGTAAAGAATGTTCCCTACAAATGCCAATATTTGTTTTTCTCGTATTATCTTCTCTGGAACTTTTGACAGTATGCATGTTAGAAATACCGGCCTGTATTTCAGGACCTCTTGTCTGTCTTTTTTTTTTATTATATATCGGAACAACCTTTGCCATTTTCCAATTTTCTGGCAGCTATCCTACTGGAGAGACTAAAATCCTTTGTTGTCGTGTCAGTTGTTTTGCCCTTTGTCTCGGTACCCACGGAGATACGTTATCTGGCCCCATTCCTACATGCAGCTTTTGTGGGAGTCTCATCTCTTGTTTTGGTGTGTTGTGTCTATAGAACCTTCCGGTGGTTCTCAGCTTACCTCTGTGGTGAAGACTTCTTGAATCTTTTGCTGTGTACTTCATACACATCTGTCATTCTTCGTCAGAGTCCCTCCTTCCTTCGTTAACCTAATCACTTGTTCCTTCACAGTCGTCTGTTTTTTTGTGACTGTGTGCGTGTGTGAGAGAGAGAGAGTCATGTCGAGTCATGTCACGGGTAACATGTTATGGTAAGTGCTCCAGCGGCATGTATTGTTCTTGAGCATGTATAAAGAACAGTTTAATTAATTCCGAGGTAACTTTATACTTAATTAGAGGAGCACGCTGGTAATGTGAAGTTTTCCAACTGAAGGTGTAAACCCACCTCAGCCCCCTACTATTACCCACCCACCACTCCACCCCAACCCCCTATTAATTCCTCCCACCACACCACCCCAATGCCCTATTAATACCTCCCACCACACAACCCCAACCCCCTATTAATACCTCCCACCACACAACCCCAACCCCCTATTAATACCTCCCTCCACACCACCCCAATCCCCTATTAATACCTCCAACCTCACCACCCCAATCTCCCCTATTAATACCGCCAACCTTTCTAACCCTATCCCACTATTAATACCTCTCACCTCATGGCCCCAACCCCCTATTAATACCTCTGACCTCATCACCCGAACCCCCTATTAATACCTCCGACCTCACAACCCCAACACTCAAAACACCCTAGCATTAATATAATAATTATGAATGATATAAGGGACGGGTGCAGCCAGTGTGTACATTCCACTGTTTTGTTCACTGGTCTCCTTGATGTGAAGGATTGCAGTCACCAGTATCCTGCATTTAGTTCTGTCCTCCTCAAGATACAGTCCTCCAGAAACAGTCGTCAAGAAACAGTCCTCCAGAAACAGTCGTCAAGAAATAGTCCTCCAGAAACAGTCGTCAAGAAACAGTCCTCCAGAAACAGTCGTCAAGAAATAGTCCTCCAGAAACAGTCGTCAAGAAATAGTCCTCCAGAAACAGTCGTCAAGAAACAGTCCTCCAGAAACAGTCCTCCAGAAACAGTCCTCCAGAAACAGTCCTCCAGAAACAGTCCTCCAGAAACAGTCGTCAAGAAATAGTCCTCCAGAAACAGTCGTCAAGAAACAGTCCTCCAGAAACAGTTGTCAAGAAATAGTCCTCCAGAAACAGTCGTCAAGAAATAGTCCTCCAGAAATAAATGCTGCGTGGGTTGCCAGTTGAAGACGACTGTCTGTATCCTGCGGTGGGCTAAACAGACAACATGCAGCCACTGAGCGCAGTAGACAGAAATATTTCAGTTTTCACTGCTTAAGGTGCCCTTTTCAGTCTCTCATTTGACAGTATTTACAACAGTGAAATGTCTGTGATTAAGAGTAAGGGCTGGAGCGGCACACATGTTGCTGGCATCATCCAGGAAGGAAACTTATGATAAATGTAGCCCCTGACAGCTGTGATACCATCACATAACATCTTATAACAACGGTCCTTGAGAGGTGATTTTCCCCAATGAATGAACCAAACAGCTGAAAAAATGCAGTCTTGACTTATTACTCCATGAAAAGAAACATATTAATGCATCTTGTGACAGAAAATTGCACCAGCGTTTATTATGGTCTTTGATGCGGCAGTTATTTGATGAAGCAGGGCGAGATTAACAAGATTGTGGCGTGTTAAGGTACAGTTTAGTGGACTTTACTCTGGGAACAAACTCATTATGAAATGCAACTCAGCAAAGCACTTTACATAGTTGAAATGCATTAGTTAAGTAGTTTAAATATTAGTTTTCATAGAAAATATATGGTGTAGGAAATAAGGTTTATCATTTACTTATGTACTGAGGCTTTAATCTTTAAAAGACAGTATTGAGATTACACGGAATATTAGATGATAAATAGTGATGTTTATAGACTATGGCCAACTTGTGCATATATTCCAATATTTTACCCTTCTCAATATTTTACAAATATTGAGAAGGGTTTTAGAAAAATCACTGGTGCAACTTCGTATTAGTTTGTGTAGAGGAGAGATGAAGTATATAACATAGATGTGGCTGGTCTGTTTAATACAGAGCAGCCAACTTTAATGTAGAGATATCCTGGCATAGATGCTAATTAAGATTAAACCAGTTTCTTGAAGGTAACTTCAGTGAGTCTGTCAAACTCAAGTTTAATACTATTACTTTGTCTTTTACTTGTGGGTTTAGCTCTTAGTACTGATTATAATAAAAATTATATGTGTTTTCGCATTCATTGATGCTGAGAGACCACTTTAGCAGCCATCTTTGTTTCTCAAATTCCTCGACGGTGACAGAGTGGCACTCGCTGGATTATTAATCTGGTAACTGAAGTTCAGTATCAGCTAAGAGCAATTATGCATCATGAAATTCCAGGTAGATCCATGTGTCCACAAGACTCAAATGAGAGTTTAACCGCTGAGTATTAGACAGTAAAGAATACATGTAGTAATAAATAGTTTGTCTAATGATCCTTGCAGATGATAGGCATTAAATTATAACAAATCTTTGTGTTGCATATTTAACTCAAATTACAAATATCCTTGATACAAATGTAAACACTGCCATGAAATTTCGCATCATAAAAAAAATTATTTCATGTTTGTCGGAGGAGTAAACTAAAAGCAGAGACGCCTCCTAATTTTTTTTCCTTCTCAGAGGACGAGTGTTTACTGAGCAACTTTGTAAATAAACTTGAAATTAGGGTCATCTGGTGAAGAGAAGACAGGAGTCAAGAAGCGAGCATCAGCCTGCCACGCCTCAGGCTATGTAACGAGTCTAGTGTCTGACATGTCATTACCAGACATTGCTACTCTCCTTAAAAATGATAAATATTCTTCGTGTTGCTCCTCGCTTGTATTTTTCATCGTGAATTTTTGTTTCCACTCGAATTGCTTTATGTACGTGACACACATTGACGAATATAACTGTGCCTGATACCCTTCGAAGAATATAACTACGTGAGAACCCCGTGCCATGCACTAACCCCGTGCCATGCACTAACCCCGTGCCATGCACTAACCCCGTGCCATGCACTAACCCCGTGCCATGCACTAACCCCGTGCCATGCACTAACCCCGTGCCATGCACTAACCCCGTGCCATGCACTAACCCCGTGCCATGCACTAACCCCGTGCCATGCACTAACCCCGTGCCATGCACTAACCGCCACATACCCCGTGCCATGCACTAACCCCGTGCCATGCACTAACCCCGTGCCATGCACTAACCCCGTGCCATGCACTAACCCCGTGCCATGCACTAACCCCGTGCCATGCACTTACCTGAGGACATAACTCAGTGCTTAATCATTGTCCATTTATTACTATCATTATTATTATTAGTATTAGAATTATTATTGTTAAGATCATTAGGTTACATTGGGTGCACAGAATGAAAGATGTCTCCTGATGTTATTAAACCATTACCCTATAATTACTTCTTTTAAATTAGTGCTGTCCTGTCCAGCTTTTTCTTTTTCAGCAAAAGTGATTCACATTTTCCACAGATAGTTTAACTCTTGGCAATCATCCTCTTTAATCAAGAACATTAAGAAGAGAGAACTATGCTTGTGAAGTATTTCCCATGAAGGTGTTAGTATAAGGTTGAGGTCCTTGCTGATATCTTTGAGTCTCACAACGGTTCGGAGAGTGAATATACAGTTATTGGAAAGCTGAATGAATTGGAGTCTACCTGGAGGGTGTTCCAGGGGTCAACGCCCCCGCGGCCCAGTCCTTGACCAGGCCTCCCGGTGGATCAAGGCCTGATCAACCAGGCTGTTACTGCTGGATGAACGTAGTCCAACGTGTGAACCACAACCCGGCTGATCGGGTACTGACTTTAGGTATCTGTCCAGCTCCCTCTTGAAGGCAGCCAGGGGTCTATTGATAATTCCCCTGTTGAACAGTCTCGGGCCCCGGACACTTATTGTGTTTCTCTTAGTGTACCAATGGCGCCCCCACTTTTCATTGGGGCATGTTGCACTGTCTGCCCAGTCTTTTGCTTTCGTGGGGAGCGATTTTTGTGTGCAGATTTGGAATCAGTCCCTCTAGGACCCTCCAGGTGCAGACTATGATGCATCTCTCGCCTGCTTTCCAGTGAGTACATATCAAACACTTCGAAATAATTGTCTAGATCATGTTCCAGAAAACGTGGAACTAGAATGACATTTTTTGCACAGCTGTAGACTGTTGGTGAGTGTTAACCCTAGGTCTCTCAAGTCTTCCTCTCTTTTCTGTCACATTCCTCATCACATGCAAGTCGTTGAATATTCATACATTGCATCTGTAGTTTAACCTTTCCATCTGGTCACATTGTTATGCTGAGAAAGGACCAGTCGGCAAGTCAAGTAATGGAGGTGATGTAGTCCTAAATCGTACACCAGAAGGTACCTAGGGTCGAGTACCGGTCTTTTTCCCCTTAGATGAGGAATATCTGGCCTGGACGAACCAAACAATTTTGGCATAACTAGGTATAATAGACTGCAGTAATTCATACGCGGTACGGGAATAAGGTTATACAAATCATAAATATCATATCTGTCTAACTGCCAGAGTAATATATTAAAACATCTCATCATTCCCAAGGCTCAGAGCCAGACGGAGTGCAGGCCACACAGGTAGAGCAGCACACCAATCACAACCAGCACATAAAACTGAGATAAGTAGCTCGACCGCTAGCTCACACACTGACGTCCGGGGATCGATCTTCCCGGTACGGCTGGAAAACATTAGGACATGTTTCCATAAGATACCTGCTGTCAATGTTCACCAATTAGTAAAATAGGTACCTGGGTGTTAGTGGACTGGTGTGGGTCGCATCCTGGGACAAAACTGACCTAATTTGCGGGAAATGCTCAGCATAACAAGCGGCTTTCTATATAGTAGTATGTCATTGATGTCAGCTATGGTCTGTGTACCTTGTACATGTACTGCAGTAATTATACGGTAACAGTTTAATGACTTCTGTGCACACAATGATACTATTACCTAATAATTTTAATAATAAAATAATAATAAGAAAACTGGTAATAATTATAGAACAATGATCGAGTACTGACTTATGTACTTAGGAAAGTGTATAAATATAATCTTACGTGAACAACAGTATGAATATAATCTTACGTGAGCACCAGTATGAATATAATCTTACGTGAACACCAGTATGAATATAATCTTACGTGAACACCTGTATGAATATAATCTTACGTGAGCACCAGTATGAATATAATCTTACGTGAACACAGTATGAATATAATCTTACGTGAACAACAGTATGAATATAATCTTACGTGAGCACCAGTATGAATATAATCTTACGTGAACAACAGTATGAATATAATCTTACGTGAGCACCAAGATAATATGATCTTACTGAACACCAGTATGAATATAATCTTACGTGAACACCTGTATGAATATATTCTTACGTGAACACCAGTATGAATATAATCTTACGTGAGCACCAGTATGAATATAATCTTACGTGAACACCAGTATGAATATAATCTTACGTGAACAACAGTATGAATATAATCTTACGTGAACACCAGTATGAATATAATCTTACGTGAACACCAGTATGAATATAATCTTACGTGAACAACAGTATGAATATAATCTTACGTGAACACCAGTATGAATATAATCTTACGTGAACACCAGTTTGAATATAATCTTACGTGAACTCTGTCTTCAAGATTCAATATGATTTATTTCTCTGTAAAAATTACAATGTGTGTTTTACATTTATGGACAATAATTACAAAGATGGCCGTTAGCATGCCCAGCATGCCCAGCATGCCTGGGCATGCTGGGCATTTCGGGCAGACTTAATACTAGTTCTTAATCTATATTACAAATTACATATGAATACAAATTTGAAATGATTAAATAGATTTACAATAGTGAGGTAGTTGAGGATAACTAAGATTGTATCACAAATTACAAATTAGTACTAATAACTAGTGAAGAAGACAGATACGCAGTAAGCTATTTAATGACTTTCAGTTAAAGACTGAGTATTGTAGTAGTCGGACAGTAACACACACACATATATACACAAGAGAACGATTTCAAGCAGAGATGACTGTATTCAGTGGGGGGGGAGGGGGGACCTGCCATCTACCCTTCCCTCCAACCCCTCAATCCTTCCCACCCCCTCCCTCTATCCTACACCCTCTTTCGTCGCCCCAACTTCACCCCAAAGTCATCTAGTAAAGCACTGTCATGGTTGTAATCATAACCGTGATTTTTTAAAGGGGTGGAGCGGAAAGCCAGCGGAAGTCCTCGGTCAGATGACCAAAAGCTTCAGCTGGGGATCGCCATTTGACTAGAACCAGCGTCAGGAAACACTTATCCTGTTTCCTCGTCAGGAAACACTTGTCCTGTTTCCTGACAAAAATTATACCTAACTACCGAAAGCCATCACCATCTTTCTCCCAAATTGTCACCTCCTCCTCGTTCACACTATCACTTCTCTCCCTCACACTATCACCCCTTCTCCCCCTCACTATCTTCTCTCACCATCTCCCTTCACTACCTCCCCCTCACTATCCCCCTCACTATCCCCCTCACCATCCCCCAAACCATCTCCCCCTCGCTATCTCTTCCTCACCATCCCCCTCACTATCTTCCCCTGCGACTGTTCAAAGCAGCAGTAATGAACGTTCAACACTTTGATCATGTTGTCTCTCGTTGCTCTTTACTGCTGAATATTGCTCTGTTCCTCTTGTTTTCCCTCTCTCCATCTCTCTCCCCATCTCTCTCCCCCTTCCCTCACCACCTCCCCTCTCCCCAACTTTTTTTTGGTCCCATGAGTGGTCATTACTGCTTGTCAAGCTGGCTAGAATTATTTCTCATAACGCAGCCATACTGGGAGGAATTGTGTCGTATCTTGGCTGTTGCAGGGATAACCTCCACACTCTGGCCTTAGTGAGGGTGAATAGTGTGTCATATTCTGGTCTTAGTGAGGCTGAATAGTGTGTCATATTCTGGTCTTAGTGAGTCTGAATAGTGTGTCATATTCTGGCCTTAGTGAGGCTGAATAGTGTGTCATATTCTGGTCTTAGTGAGGCTGAATAGTGTGTCATATTCTGGTCTTAATGAGGGTGAATAGTGTGTCAAATTCTGGTCTTAGTGAGGGTGAATAGTGTGTCATATTCTGGTCTTAGTGAGGCTGAATAGTGTGTCATATTCTGGTCTTAGTGAGGCTGAATAGTGTGTCATATTCTGGTCTTAATGAGGGTGAATAGTGTGTCAAATTCTGGTCTTAGTGAGGGTGAATAGTGTGTCATATTCTGGCCTTAGTAAGGGTGAATAGTATGTTATATTATGGCCTTAGTGAGGGTGAATAATGTGTCATATTCTGGTCTTAGTGAGGGTGAATAGTGTGTCATATTCTGGTCTTAGTGAGGGTGAATAGTGTGTCATATTCTGGCCTTAGTGAGGCTGAATAGTGTGTCATATTCTGGTCTTAGTGAGGCTGAATAGTGTGTCATATTCTGGCCTTAGTGAGGCTGAATAGTGTGTCATATTCTGGTCTTAGTGAGGGTGAATAGTGTGTCATATTCTGGTCTTAGTGAGGGTGAATAGTGTGTCATATTCTGGCCTTAGTAAGGGTGAATAGTATGTTATATTATGGCCTTAGTGAGGGTGAATAATGTGTCATATTCTGGTCTTAGTGAGGGTGAATAGTGTGTCATATTCTGGTCTTAGTGAGGGTGAATAGTGTGTCATATTCTGGCCTTAGTGAGGCTGAATAGTGTGTCATATTCTGGTCTTAGTGAGGCTGAATAGTGTGTCATATTCTGGCCTTAGTGAGGCTGAATAGTGTGTCATATTCTGGTCTTAGTGAGGGTGAATAGTGTGTCATATTCTGGCCTTAGTGAGGCTGAATAGTATGTTATATTATGGCCTTAGTGAGGGTGAATAGTGTGTCAAATTCTGGTCTTAGTGAGGGTGAATAGTGTGTCATATTCTTGCCTTAGTAAGGGTGAATAGTATGTTATATTATGGCCTTAGTGAGGGTGAATAATGTGTCATATTCTGGTCTTAGTGAGGGTGAATAGTGTGTCATATTATGGCCTTAGTGAGGGTGAATAGTGTGTCATATTCTGGTCTTAGTGAGGGTGAATAGTGTGTCATATTCTGGTCTTAGTGAGGGTGAATAGTGTGTCATATTCTGGCCTTAGTGAGGCTGAATAGTGTGTCATATTATGGCCTTAGTGAGGCTGAATAGTGTGTCATATTATGGCCTTAGTAAGGGTGAATAGTATGTTATATTATGGCCTTAGTGAGGGTGAATAATGTGTCATATTCTGGTCTTAGTAAGGGTGAATAGTGTGTCATATTATGGCCTTAGTGAGGGTGAATAGTGTGTCATATTCTGGTCTTAGTGAGGGTGAATAGTGTGTCATATTCTGGTCTTAGTGAGGGTGAATAGTGTGTCATATTCTGGTCTTAGTGAGGGTGAATAGTGTGTCATATTCTGGTCTTAGTGAGGATGAATAGTGTGTCATATTCTGGCCTTAGTGAGGGTGAATAGTGTGTCATATTCTGGCCTTAGTGAGGCTGAATAGTGTGTCATATTCTGACCTTAGTGAGGCTGAATAGTGTGTCATATTCTAGCCTTAGTGAGGCTGAATAGTGTGTCATATTCTGGTCTTAATGAGGGTGAATAGTGTGTCAAATTTTGGTCTTAGTGAGGGTGAATAGTGTGTCATATTCTGGTCTTAATGAGGGTGAATAGTGTGTCATATTCTGGTCTTAGTGAGGGTGAATAGTGTATTATATTCTTATCTTTGTGAGGGTGAATAGTATGTCATATTCTGGTCTTAGTGAGGGTGAATAGTGTCATATTCTGGTCTTAGTGAGGGTGAATAGTGTCATATTCTTATCTTTGTGAGGGTGAATAGTGTCATATTCTGGCCATAGTGAGGGTGAATTGTGTCACATCTTGGCTTTTGGGGGATGAGTTATGTGTCACATTATGGCCTATTGAGGTGAATTGTGTGTCATATCTTGGCTTGGAAGTGAATTGCATGTCATATTCTGGTCTTAGGTGGATGAGTTGTTTGCTATATCCTGGCATTAATAAGGCGAATTGTTTGCCATATCTTTACATTATCTAGAGTTTACATGGAATGGTGTAAACAAACACAAAACATGAGGTGAGCAGCAGTTCTATGGGCGAAAACACCTTGTTACTGAAAGAGGTCAGAGGAGAATGTCTAAACTGGTTCAAGGTGACAGGAAGGTGACACTAACTAGATAACCACACATTACAACAGTGGCTTGCAGAAGATCATCTCTGAACACACATGTTGAATCTTGAGGTGGATGGATTACAGCAGCAGGAGACACGCTGGGTTCCACTCCCGTGTCAGCTAAGAGCTGACACTTGGACAGTCGAAGATTTGAAAAATGTGGCCTGGTCTGACGATTCGCGATTTCTGGTGAGGTATGTAGATGGTAGGGTGGAATGGGAGATTCCCAGCATGAATGTACGGCCCACAAATCTGCAGCAACTCTGTGATGACCAGACTCTCTCTGGAAGATTTCCAGTACCTTGTTGAACATGAAGAATTTAGGCTGTTCTGGGAGCAAAGGGGGGTGGGGGGATAACCAGTACTATAAGATATACCTAATTGTGTGGCCAAAAGATGTATATATGCCTGTATGTGATAATGTATGGATTAATCAGGATTCAAAATTTCGCAGTTTTTCACATAAAATGAACAAATCCTCGCCTACCCTATTTGAATTTTGCTCTCCGTTGAGGGTTTTAGAAGTTATCCTATCCATTCCACGATGCTGGGAATGGATTCAATAACTTTGCTCATAGGGCACACGTGCACATGCCAATTGTTCTTAAAATCTGGTCCTCGTTACCGTACATAAGGGTTCAAAATTTGAGCCAGATCGGATTAGGGGTTCTCGAGTTATGAGCGAAATAATATAAAAAAAACTGAAGGTAGCGTGGAAAAGCAAAAAGAAAAAAAAATCAGGCAGCCACTTGAAAGTCTGGCTTCCGGGATACCTAATAACGTAATTCGAAAAATTTGCTGTAAATCATATGTGAGAAATAGGCATATAATTTTGCGAGGATGGGTTGTGAACTGTTATATTCTGGTCAGGTTGGGTTGTGAATTGTGACATTCTGGCCTATACCTGGAGGTCGTTCCAAGAGTCAACGCTCCCGCCGACTACTCCTTGATTAGGCCTCCCAGTGGATCAGGGCCTGATCAACCAGGCTGTTCCTGCTGGCCACACGCAATCCGACCTACAAACCATTGCCTGGCTGATCGACTTTAGGTGTCTGTCTAATTCCCTTCTGAAGGCAGCCAGTCTGTGATTCTTCTGAAGGCAGCCAGTCTTTGATTCTTCTGAAGGCAGCCAGTCTGTGATTCTTCTGAAGGCAGCCAGTCTGTGATTCTTCTGAAGGCAGCCAGTCTGTGATTCTTCTGAAGACAGCCAGTCTGTGATTCTTCTGAAGGCAGCCAGTCTGTGATTCTTCTGAAGGCAGCCAGTCTGTGATTCTTCTGAAGGCAGCCAGTCTGTGATTCTTCTGAAGACAGCCAGTCTGTGATTCTTCTGAAGGCAGCCAGTCTGTGATTCTTCTGAAGGCAGCCAGTCTGTGATTCTTCTGAAGGCAGCCAGTCTGTGATTCTTCTGAAGGCAGCCAGTCTGTGATTCTTCTGAAGGCAGCCAGTCTGTGATTCTTCTGAAGGCAGCCAGTCTGTGATTCTTCTGAAGGGAGCCAGTCTGTGATTCTTCTGAAGGGAGCCAGTCTATGATTCTTCTGAAGGCAGCCAGTCTGTGATTCTTCTGAAGGCAGCCAGTCTGTGATTCTTCTGAAGGGAGCCAGTCTGTGATTCTTCTGAAGGCAGCCAGTCTGTGATTCTTCTGAAGGGAGCCAGTCTGTGATTCTTCTGAAGGCAGCTAGTCTGTGATTCTTCTGAAGGGAGCCAGTCTGTGATTCTTCTGAAGGCAGCCAGTCTGTGATTCTTCTGAAGGGAGCCAGTCTGTGATTCTTCTGAAGGCAGCCAGTCTGTGATTCTTCTGAAGGGAGCCAGTCTGTGATTCTTCTGAAGGCAGCCAGTCTGTGATTCTTCTGAAGGCAGCCAGTCTGTGATTCTTCTGAAGGAGCCAGTCTGTGATTCTTCTGAAGGCAGCCAGTCTGTGATTCTTCTGAAGGGAGCCAGTCTGTGATTCTTCTGAAGGCAGCCAGTCTGTGATTCTTCTGAAGGCAGCCAGTCTGTGATTCTTCTGAAGGGAGCCAGTCTGTGATTCTTCTGAAGGCAGCCAGTCTGTGATTCTTCTGAAGCAGCCAGTCTGTGATTCTTCTGAAGGCAGCCAGTCTGTGATTCTTCTGAAGGCAGCCAGTCTGTGATTCTTCTGAAGGCAGCCAGTCTGTGATTCTTCTGAAGGCAGCCAGTCTGTGATTCTTCTGAAGGCAGCCAGTCTGTGATTCTTCTGAAGGCAGCCAGTCTGTGATTCTTCTGAAGGCAGCCAGTCTGTGATTCTTCTGAAGGCAGCCAGTCTGTGATTCTTCGCCTTCACCTATAAAGGAATCATCTCTCTCTTTCCAGTTTACTTCTCTAATTTTTCCATAGCATAATATCTAGAGCATACTTCAGCTGCCAAAGAGTTGATAATTTCAAAGCACTGGTTTGGATCAATGTAAGATTGCCTTCCTATCATGTTTCATTTAGGACAAAATTTATTTGATCCCAAGTGACGTTCTTGTTGTTGAAGTTGAATTTGTTGAAGGTACCTCGTAACTGTATATAATTTGCTGGTCAGGACCCCTGTGCATACAAGTCTGGCATTCATTTAGGTTATAATCTGACTTAATTGTCTTGGATACTGTTTTATATTTTACCAGACCATCATTATTCTAGTTGTCTCCACTATTTGTTGGCTTAGCATTGGATTATCTCTCCTGTAACATTATTTGCTACTTTCTTCCAATTTATATGTATTAAATTGGAATAACTAAGCAACAAGATATTGGGGGCTGGGGCTGGAAGATTTCCAGACATTAATCAATTTTCCATAACTGGTCCATGAGAGAAAATATGATCATATCTCTGCTAGAGTAGTGAATGTTATCTTCTGGTGATGATAGTGAGGAGAGAAAACGCCATATTCAGATTACAGGTGGGGAGAAAATGCTAATTTCTGGCCATATCGGGAAGGTAAATATAATCTGGAAACTTCAGGAAATAAATCCATAACCTGAACATAGCAGAGAAAAAAATGCCTTAACCTCGATACAGTAGAGGAAATGCCTTAACCTCGATACAGTAGAGGAAATGCCTTAACCTCGATACAGTAGAGGAAATGCCTTAACCTCGATACAGTAGAGGAAATGCCTTAACCTCGATACAGTAGAGGAAATGCCTTAACCTCGATACAGTAGAGGAAATGCCTTAACCTCGATACAGTAGAGGAAATGCCTTAACCTCGATACAGTAGAGGAAATGCCTTAACCTCGATACAGTAGAGGAAATGCCTTAACCTCGATACAGTAGAGGAAATGTCTTAACCTCGATACAGTAGAGGAAATGCCTTAACCTCGATACAGTAGAGGAAATGCCTTAACCTCGATACAGTAGAGGAAATGCCTTAACCTCGATACAGTAGAGGAAATGCCTTAACCTCGATACAGTAGAGGAAATGCCTTAACCTTGATAGAGTAGGGAAAATTATAGTATTAATTTGGGTAGAATTACCGACAATATTATAGTAGCTGTAACAATTGTAGCAACTGGAACGTGCCCCTACACACGTTCCTCCCACACACGCACGTGCCCCTATACACGTTCCTCCCACACACGCACGTGCCACTACACACGTTCCTCCCACACGCACGTGCCCCTACACACGTCCTCCCACACACGCACGTGCCCCTACACACGTTCCTATCACACACTCACGTGCCCCTACACACCTTCCTCCCACACACACGTGCCCCTACACACGTGCACGTGCACCTACGCACGTTTCTCCCACGCACGTGCCCCTACACGTTCCTCCCACACGCACGTGCCCCTACACACGTGCCTCCCACACACGCACGTGCTTCTACACACGTCTGGATCAATAATGGGTGTGGGGGCGGAAAAATATTTTCTTGGAAACACGAAAATAGAGGCGTGACCCATCACGCACATACAAGTTGCTGCAGTGGTGGTGGTGATAGTGGTGGTGGTGGTGATAGTGGTGGTGGTGGTGATAGTGGTGGTGGTGGTGATAGTGGTGGTGGTGGTAGTGGAGGTGGTGGTGATAGTGTGAGTGGTGGTGTATTGAGGTGGTGGTGATAGTAGTGGAGGTGGTGGTGGTATTGATGGTGGTGGTGATAGTGGTGGTGGTATTGATGGTGGTGGTGATAGTGGTGGTGGTATTGATGGTGGTGATGGTGATAGTGGTGATGGTGGTATTGATGGTGGTGGTGGTATTGATGGTGGTGGTATTAGTGATGGTGATAGTGGTGGTGGTGATGGTGATAGTGATAGTGGTGGTGGTGGTATTGATGGTGGTGATGGTGATAGTGGTGGTGGTGGTATTGATAGTGGTGGTGGTGGTATTGATGGTGGTGGTGGTGGTATTGATGGTGGTGGTGGTGGTATTGATGGTGGTGGTGGTATTGATTGTGATGGTGGTGGTATTGATGGTAGTAGTGGTGGTGGTATTGATGGTGGTGGTGGAGGTATTGATGGTGGTGGTGGTGGTATTAGTGATGGTGGTGGTGTTGTGATGGTGATGGGGGTGTTATTGTTGTTGTTGGTGGTGGTGGTGGTATTGGTGGTGGTACTGGTGGTGGTATTGGTGATGGTGGTGGTAGTGGTGATATTGGTGGTGGTGGTGGTGGTGGTAGTAATGGTAGTTGTGGTGTGAAATGAACTATAATGAGTGATGAATGAAGGGCTACGTGCGTGTGTGTTGGGGGGGAGAGCTTCCTTGCTGCTATCGATTGCCAGTATCGAACGTAAGGCGAACCTGACACTCCAAGAAGCCACGACACTAGCAACACAGACACTACCACTGAAGCTCTTCCTAGACCACAGACACTACCACTAGAAGCCACGACACTAGCAACACAGACACTACCACTAGAAGCACGACACTAGCAACACAGACACTACCACTAGAAGCCACGACACTAGCAACACAGACACTACCACTAGAAGCCACGACACTAGCAACACAGACACTACCACTAGAAGCCACGACACTAGCAACACAGACACTACCACTAGAAGCCACGACACTAGCCACACAGACACTACCACTAGAAGCCACGACACTAGCCACACAGACACTACCACTAGAAGCCACGACACTAGCAACACAGACACTACCACTAGAAGCCACGACACTAGCAACACACACAGACACTACCACTAGAAGCCACTTCACTAGCAACACAGACACTACCACTAGAAGCCACGACACTAGCACCACAGACACTATCACTAGAAGCCACTTCACTAGCACCACAGACACTACCACTAGAAGCCACGACACTAGCAACACAGACACTACCACTAGAAGCCACGACACTAGCAACACAGACACTACCTTTAGAAGCCACGACACTAGCAACACAGACACTACCACTACAAGCCACTTCACTAGCACCACAGACACTACCACTAGAAGCCACGACACTAGCAACACAGACACTACCACTAGAAGCCACTTCACTAGCACCACAGACACTACCACTAGAAGCCACGACACTAGCAACACAGACACTACCACTAGAAGCCACGACACTAGCAACACAGACACTACCACTAGAAGCCACGACACTAGCCACACAGACACTACCACTAGAAGCCACTTCACTAGCAACACAGACACTACCACTAGAAGCCACGACACTAGCAACACAGACACTACCACTAGAAGCCACGACATTAGCAACACAGACACTACCACTAGAAGCCACGACACTAGCAACACAGACACTACCACTAGAAGCCACGACACTAGCCACACAGACCCATCCACTACAAGCCACTTCACTAGCAACACAGACACTACCACTAGAAGCCACGACACTAGCCACACAGACCCAACCACTACAAGCCACTTCACTAGCAACACAGACACTACCACTAGAAGCCACGACACTAGCAACACAGACACTACCACTAGAAGCCACGACACTAGCCACACAGACCCATCCACTACAAGCCACTTCACTAGCAACACAGACACTACCACTAGAAGCCACGACACTAGCCACACAGACCCAACCACTACAAGCCACTTCACTAGCCACACAGACACCACCACTACAAGCCACGACACTAGTCACACACAAACACTTCCAGTAGAAGTCATGACTAGCCACACAGATACTACTACTAGAAGTCATGACACTAGCCACACAGATACTACTACTAGAAGTCATGACACAAGCCACACAGATACTACTACTAGAAGTCATGACACTAGCCACACAGATACTACTACTAGAAGTCATGACACTATCCACACAGATACTACTACTAGAAGTCATGACACTATCCACACAGATACTACTACTAGAAGTCATGACACTAGCCACACAGATACTACTACTAGAAGCCACGACACTAGCCACACAGATACTACTACTAGAAGCCACGACACTAGCCACACACAAACACACACACACTGCCTCTCTGCTTCGTGAATTCGAGATTAACAGAATTGAAAATGAGAGCAACAGCTCTGTTTACAACAAGCACAGCAAGCACAGCAAATACAGCAAAAGCAGCAAACACAGCATTGTAAAGATAGAGAAAGTATGGTCAAGGTGTGTGTGGAAATACACAGTAATGAAGAGACAGTAAATGAAACAGAGATAGTAACAACAGCAGCCAACGACAGTGAACTAGACTAACAACAGAACACTAGAAACAACAGCTGAATGCTAGAGACAACAGCGGTAACCGCAGATCATTAGAACCAACAGTAGTAACAACAGAAAGTTAGAGATAACAGTAGTAACAACAGAACACTAAAAGCAACAACAGAATTTTAGAGACAACAGCAACAATGAAGCAGTGTAAGTTGCAACAACAGCAACAATGAAGCAGTGTAAGTTGCAACAACAAGGAAACTGTAAGTTGCAACAACAACAACAAAGAATCAGTATAAGTTGCAACAACAGCAAAACGGTAAAAGCACAGCAGAAGCAACTTGAGCAACAACAGAACGCTAGAAGCAAGAACAGTAGTAGCAACGGCAGTAGCAACAGTAACAGAAACTACACTTACGCTACAACAAACTCATAAACCATAGAGGTCAATAGACACCCAACACGCATGTCTACGATAGTACCTAGGAGTGTCTACGATAGTACCTAGGAGTGTCTACGATAGTACCTAGGAGTGTCTACGATAGTACCTAGGAGTGTCTACGATAGTACCTAGGAGTGTCTACGATAGTACCTAGGAGTGTCTACGATAGTACCTAGGAGTGTCTACGATAGTACCTAGGAGTGGCTGCGATAGTACCTAGGAGTGGCTGCGATAGTACCTAGGAGTGTCTACGATAGTACCTAGGAGTGGCTGCGATAGTACCTAGGAGTGTCTACGATAGTACCTAGGAGTGGCTGCGATAGTACCTAGGAGTGTCTACGATAGTACCTAGGAGTGGCTGCGATAGTACTTAGGAGTGTCTACGATAGTACCTAGGAGTGTCTACGATAGTACCTAGGAGTGGCTGCGATAGTACCTAGGAGTGGCTGCGATAGTACCTAGGAGTGTCTACGATAGTACCTAGGAGTGGCTGCGATAGTACCTAGGAGTGTCTACGATAGTACCTAGGAGTGGCTGCGATAGTACCTAGGAGTGTCTACGATAGTACCTAGGAGTGGCTGCGATAGTACCTAGGAGTGGCTGCGATAGTACCTAGGAGTGGCTGCGATAGTACCTAGGAGTGTCTACGATAGTGCTTAGGAGTGTCTACGATAGTACCTAGGAGTGGCTGCGATAGTACCTAGGAGTGTACGATAGTACCTAGGAGTGTCTACGATAGTACCTAGGAGTGGCTGCGATAGTACCTAGGAGTGGCTGCGATAGTACCTAGGAGTGGCTGCGATAGTACCTAGGAGTGGCTGCGATAGTACCTATAAGTGTCTACGATAGTACCTAGGAGTGGCTGCGATAGTACCTAGGAGTGGCTCGATAGTACCAGGAGTGCTCGATAGTACTAGAGTGTCTAGATAGTACCTAGGAGTGTCTACGATAGTACCTAGGAGTGTCTCGATAGTACCTAGGAGTGTCTACGATAGTACCTAGGAGTGGCTGGATAGTACCTAGGAGTGTCTACGATAGTACCTAGGAGTGGTCTACGATAGTACCTAGGAGTGTCTACGATAGTACCTAGGAGTGCTCGATAGTACTTAGGAGTGTCTACGATAGTACCTAGGAGTGTCTACGATAGTACCTAGGAGTGGCTCGATAGTACCTAGGAGTGGCTGCGATAGTACCTAGGAGTGTCTCGATAGTACCTAGGAGTGGTCGATAGTGTCACCTAGGAGTGGCTGATAGTACCTAGGAGTGTCTACGATAGTACCTAGAGTGGCTGCGATAGTACCTAGGAGTGGCTGTCTATGCTCGATAGTACCTAGGAGTGCTACGATAGTGCTTAGAGGAGTGTCCTAGGAGCGATAGTACCTAGGAGTGTCTGTCACGATAGTACCTAGGAGTGGCTGCGATAGTACCTAGGAGTGCTGCGATAGTACCTAGGAGTGCTGCGATAGTCCTAGGAGTGGCTGCGATAGTACCTAAGTGTCTACGATAGTACCTAGGAGTGTCTCGATGTACTAGGAGTGGCTCGATAGTACCAAGGAGTGTCTACGATAGTGCTTAGGAGTGTCTACGATAGTACCTAGGAGTGTCTACGATAGTACCTAGGAGTGTCTACGATAGTACCTAGGAGTGTCTACGATAGTACCTAGGAGTGGCTGCGATAGTACCTAGGAGTGTCTACGATAGTACCTAGGAGTGTCTATGATAGTGCTTAGGAGTGTCTACGATAGTGCTTAGGAGTGTCTACGATAATATCTAGGAGTGTCTACGATACCTAGGAGTGTCTACGATAGTACCTAGGAGTGTCTACGATAGTACCTAGGAGTGGCTGCGATAGTACCTAGGAGTGGCTGCGATAGTACCTAGAGTGGCTGCGATAGTACCTATAAGTGTCTACGATAGTGCCTAGATGGCTGCGATAGTACCTAGGATGGTCATGATAGTACCAAGAGGTCACGATAGTGCTTAGAGTGTCTACGATAGTACTAGGAGTGTCTCAGATAGTACCTGGAGTGTCTACGATAGTACCTAGGAGTGCTGCAGATATACCTAGAGTGGCTGCATAGTACCTAGGATGTCTACGAAATGGTACCTAGGAGGCTATGATAGTCTAGGAGTGTCTACGATAGTGCTTAGGAGTGTCTACGATAATATCTAGGAGTGTCTACGATACCTAGGAGTGTCTACGATAGTACCTAGGAGTGTCTACGATAGTACCTAGGAGTGGCTGCGATAGTACCTAGGAGTGTCTACGATAGTACCTAGGAGTGTCTATGATAGTGCTTAGGAGTGTCTACGATAGTGCTTAGGAGTGTCTACGATAATATCTAGGAGTGTCTACGATACCTAGAAGTGTCAACGATAGTGCTTAGGAGTGACTACGATAGTACCTACGAGTGTTTCTACGATAGTTCCTGCGAGTGTCTACGATAGTACCTAAGAGTGTGGCTGCGATAGTGCCTACGATAGTATCTACGATAATGCCTACGATGGTGCGTGCAAGTATGTCTAGAATAGTACCTACGAGTATGTCTACGATAGTGTCAACGATGGTCGTGTCTACGATATTGTTTACATTTCGTCTCCCAACTTTAGGTCTTTTCTGCTTTGTTGGTCATTTTTATAAAATAATAATAGTAATAATAATATCTTTATTTCTACAAGTACATGTACAAGGTATACAGACCATAGCTGACATCAATGACATACTACTATATAGAAAGTCCCTTGTTATGCTGAGCATTTCCAGGAAATTAGGTCAGTTTTGTCCCAGGATGCGACCCACACCAGTCCACTAACACCCAGGTACCTGTATTATTGAGGAGTGATCATGGACAGCAGGTGTCTTAAGGAAACACGTCCTAAAGTTTTCCAGCCGTACCAGGGATCGAACCACGGACCTCAGTGTGTGAGGTGAGTGCGCTAGCGATCGAGCTATGGGACACCTGGATATAAAGATGAAGGTGTAGTGAATGTAAGAAGAAGTCTGTAAGTTTTACCATTATCGCTGTTATGAAACATACGATGGACGTCATTTTGTCCAGAGTAACTGACAGCATTGCGACCTTCCTTTAGAACTTTACGCTGTTCAGTACAAAGGTGTTCTTTATTAAGATGAGTCAAGTAAAGTGTGTTTCCAAGAGTCTACTGACTGCTGAACTCTTTGAAAGTACTGTAATTGATTACCTTTGATTTACATATTAACCAGACTAGTAGGGAGTTTTTTTTTTTTTATCTTAGCTGACTATTGACGTTTAGTTTTGTACTTTTGCCCAGCTAAATGGTGATCTTTAAATTAATCAGACGATTTTGTGTGAACTTTGTTGATGCTAGGCAGCTAATTGACGCTTCTCTTGTCTCCATTGTTTGTCAGCTATTTCGTTTAAGGTTAACTTTGTGTCAGCTTATATTTTGCACCCTCCTTCTTCATTTTATCTCTGTATATTTCTTGTTCTGTAGCCATGGCAGTTTTAAGTAAGAATAATGGTAATTTACTTTCTCTTCTCTCTCTCTCCCCGCTTGTCATTCTTCTCCTTTCTCTTCCTGCAACTCTTACCTGTGACTGTGCCTGCTTGTTCATTGCTCTGTTCCTCTCTTTTTATCCCTTCATTCTTGCCCTTTTTTGCCTGCCTTCTTGCCTGGTCCATGTGCCAAGTGCACATTTGTATTCGATGCACATCACACATAACCACATTTCTGCATATCATTTTAAGACAGCCCTAAGTGAGGTGGGTCATTGCCAGGGAAAGTTACCTCGCATGTAGGTGCAGCCAGGACCCTCAGATCCTTACATGCCTTGGGTTGGCTAACACCATACTGTGATCTGTCTTCTCTATGGGTGCTCTATAGTGTGTGTGTGCGTGTGTGTGAGAAGCGTCACAAATGTAAAAGACGTACATGAAAGGAATGTCATTGACGACGTGAGAGGAGCGTCACGGACGACATACAATAGACCTACCAGGCTCTGTCTCTCATATGATCTTCAATTAATTACTCGAAAATGTTTTCAGATTGTACTAAAAATCTTGTATGGTCTCGTAATTGAGATAGAGGGAAGAGAGGAGGAGGAGGGGGGAGGGAATGAGAGAGAGAGAAGAGAGAAGAGAGGGAAACGAGGAAAAGGAGGAGAGTAGGAGGAGAGGGGGGTAGATAAAAAGGTGGGAAACAAGAACAGAGTTGGGGTGGAGAGAGTAGAGAAAAATGGGAAGAGGAAGAGGTAGGGAGAGAGGTGTGGAGAGGGGAGAGGAAAGATGAAGAGGGTCATTTTCTTTCCATTAATGGGTGTAAGAGAGGGAGAGAGAGAGGGAAGGGGAAGAGGGGGGGAACAAGCGGAGGGCTAGGAAGGGTGGTTAGGTTAGGTTAGGTTTGTCAGGAAACAATACAAATGTTTCCTGACGCGGGTCTTAGTCATATGATGACCCACAACTGGGAAGCTTTTGGTCATCTGACCGAGGCCTTCCACTGGCTTACCGGTCCACCCCTTTAGAAATTATAGTTATGATTATAACCATTAGGATCCACGAATGTAACAGCTTGGGGGGTGGGGGGAACAAGCAGAGGAGGAAGGGAGGAACAAATTTGTAGTGGAAGAGCCTGGCTCTTCCCTACAGTAATTACATCAGAATTCTTCTCTGCAGGTAAACTTTACCTTATTTTCTGAGGTAATAGATTATATTGGTCGTCCTGCCCTCAGTACCGCACCTGTTTGCATGTGTGTCAGTACCTGTCAGCGTCGGACAGCAACTGTCAGTGACTGACACGTCTGTTAGCGTTCAAGATCTTCCGTCAACGTCCGACAGGGTCCGTCTAAAGACGGAAGACTATTATTAGGGAGTAAAGGCGTCCATCTTAATGAATTTCTTAGTTTATAACTGTGTCATCTTAATAAACCTCTTATAATAACGCTAAACATTAGTACCATCAAAATCTGCCACCAGGGAAGGGGTCTCCCTGAATTAAGATTTTTGGAATGTTGTGCAGCCTATAACCTTCTCCTGCATATAAACAAACCTATGATGAAAATTGGTGGCACTGGTCTTAATGGCGAGGTTGATATAAACACACAAGTAAACAAACAAATAAATAAACATTCACAAATCACACACACACACACATATATGATGATCCTAGCATACATCATGGCATATATAATGGTAGTATAACCGGGCTTGCGGATATTCTTTATAAAACGTACAACACGTTGCATTCAGTACTGAAGAATTCCAGGGAATACAAGCCAGGAATTTAATAGCTCTCAAGGCTCGCGTTTACGTAGAGGTAATGAATGAAAAAAAATAATAGCGTCCTTTGTGTAGGATGGGAAGAGGAAGAAGCTGGTAGTAATGAACTCTGTGAAGACGTCCACTCTCTTCTTAAGATAGTTAAGATGCTGAAGGAAGAGGTGTCCCTTCTTGACGTCTGTAGATGCTCAAGTAACTGTCTCATCTATAGTCTGGAGACTGTGCGAAAATGTTGTACCCACTCAGCACCAACATAGAATATTGTACCCACTCAGCACCAACATAGAATGTTGTACCCACTCAGCACCAACATAGAATGTTGTACCCACTCAGCACCAACATAGAATATTGTACCCACTCAGCACCAACATAGAATGTTGTACCCACTCAGCACCAACATAGAATATTGTACCCACTCAGCACCAACATAGAATGTTGTACCCACTCAGCACCAACATAGAATGTTGTACCCACTCACACCAACATAGAATGTTGTACCCACTCAGCACCAACATAGAATGTTGTACCCACTCAGCACCAACATAGAATATTGTACCCACTCAGCACCAACATAGAATGTTGTACCCACTCAGCACCAACATAGAATGTTGTACCCACTCAGCACCAACATAGAATATTGTACCCACTCAGCACCAACATAGAATATTGTACCCACTCAGCACCAACATAGAATGGTCAGGTTGACATTACTGAAGCTTCCCTGCTCCCTGCCCTGGCACAGGTCACACTAGGTGATCCTCTCAGATGGTTGCAGGTACACCATCACCTGGCACAGGTCACATTAGGTGATCCTCTCAGATGGTTGCAGGTACACCATCACCTGACACAGGTCACACCAGGTGATCCTCTCAGATGGTTGCAGGTACACCATCATCTGGCACAGGTCACACCAGGTGATCCTCTCAGATGGTTGCAGGTACACCATCACCTGGCACAGGTCACATTAGGTGATCCTCTCAGATGGTTGCAGGTACACCATCACCTGACACAGGTCACACCAGGTGATCCTCTCAGATGGTTGCAGGTCCACCATCACCTGGCACAGGTCACACCAGGTGATCCTCTCAGATGGTAAGATGCTGCTACCCAGCATCAGCTTACACAGTTCAATAGAGATGCATCTCCGATGTACAGTAATAATGTGCTGATCAGTGATGTACCAACGCACGTAACATGTCCGTAACATGTACTCGTACATGTTTCACGAGACTCGGAGTAATTGTTTCAACAATCAGAATAAATTTTCGTCGACTCTTCATGCAAATTTATTCACTTATTTTCATGGGAATAAAAGCAAATGTTTTTTCTCTCTCCCATATATTATTCTGATACATTTTACAGAGTTTTTCCATTAAAAGTCGACTATTTTATGTGTAATATAATTAGCCGTCGACAGTCAAGTTTACACGAGGATTATTGTAATATACTTTGAAATATTCATTGAACTGATGGTATCCATTAGTGTGATTTATCTTGTTAATTGTCCACACACAAATATTTTTATCTTCAAAAGGTTCATATTTTCAAGAGCTGTTAAAAAGAGACAGTAGAGTCAGAGTTATTGTTAGTTATGACTCTTAGTAGAACAGCATCAACACAAGCTTTGTTTATGACTCATTATTGTCTCTCTCAGATCCAAGTCTACCCACGGAGTCTTGTAGTTTTCCCCTGGCACTGTGCCTCGTGTGCTCACACTGGCACTGTGCCTCGTGTGCTCACACTGGCACTGTGCCTCGTGTGCTCACTCTGGCACTGTGCCTCGTGTGCTCACACTGGCACTGTGCCTCGTGTGCTCACACTGGCACTGTGCCTCGTGGGCTCACACTGGCACTGTGCCTCGTGTGCTCACACTGGCACTGTGCCTCGTGTGCTCACACTGGCACTGTGCCTCGTGTGCTCACACTGGCACTGTGCCTCGTGTGCTCACACTTGCTGACGTTGACTATGTCACGATCAGAAACGTCAATAAAAAAAGAAAAAAGAAAGAGTAGAAATTTAGTGAAACTGTGAAGGTAAAAATGTTGTCTAGTTCACTTTGCTTTCCCCTACCTAATGTAAATGAGGCTGGGAAGGCGAGTTTTTGTGTGTCTGTAACTATGAATAAGATATCCAGCCTGGATATCCTATTCATACGGAATCATCCTATTATCAGCATCCAGATCAGCACAGAATGTAACTATCTAAATAGCACGTTCTTATCAATAAATTTGATTAAAATACTTAATATTTGTACTGATAGCTAGGAAAAATCTTTCTAGAATTTTATGAGGCTATGGACCATATATATATATATATATATATATATATATATATATATATATATATATATATATATATATATATATATATATATATATATATATATATATATATATATATATATATATATATATATATATATATATATATATATATATATATATATATATATATATATATATATATATATATATATATTTTTTTTTTTTTCAACAAGTCGGTGGTCTCCCACCGAGGAAGGGTGACCCAAAAGAAGAAAATCCCCAAAAGAAAATACTTTCATCATCATTCATCACTTTCACCACACTCATACATAATCACTGTCTTTGCAGAGGAGCTCAGATACGACAGCTGAGAATAGTCCTCCCAGCTGTCACTATCTCAGACCCCTCTTTTAAAGTGCAGGCATTGTACTTCCCATTTCCAGGACTCAAGTCTAACTAAATCAATTATCTGGTTTTCCTGAATACCTTCACATAATATTACCCTGCTCACACTCCAACAGCTCGTCAGGTCCCAAAAACCCTTCGTCTCCATTCACTCCTATCTAACACGCTCACACATGCTTGCTGGAAGTCCAAGCCCCTCGCCCACAAAACTTCCTTTACCCTATATATATTATATATATATATATATATATATATATATATATATATATATATATATATATATATATATATATATATATGACTTTTATGATATATATTTATATATATATATATATATATATATATATATATATATATATATATATATATATATATATATATATATATATATATAATATATATATCATAAAAAGTCAGGTGTTTTAGGGTGACCGCGAGGTGTAGTCTCGTCCTTGCATATCTTCCTGTTGATCTTTTGTTTTTGCGGTTCCTTGATAATGTGAGAAATCACGAAAGCTCTTGGAATTTTACTATTTTTCACAGTGGTTATATATATATGTATAACAGGTGTGTGTGTATTAGGATTTATGAGTGACTGGCGACCATCTTGGCAGCCATCTTGGATTACTCAAATGCCTAATGAGTTACCACTTACCAATCCACAAACTTGAGAGGTTCATTGCCAGCTGAAATTAATAATGCATCACAAAATTCCAGGTTCATCCATCATTCTACCAGACCAACATGGCCGCTCATCCGGGTTACAGTACCAATCAGGGCGTATATGTGCGGATATTCACGTCTATACACGTATATTAACATATAATATAGTATACGCTTAATGTCGGTAACACCACAAATACGCATTACTTTGCGTAAGTGGTGCAGCTAGGAGCTCCAGGCGTCACCATGAGCTTACAATAATCTAACCTTAATTAAGGCAAAATGAGCCTAGATCAAGGCTCACTTGCCAGGGATTATCTTGGAGAGCAGAGGATACACTTTAATTAGAATAAGATATATTACGATAGCTTGGGTTAGACTGAGCTGTGAGAAGGTTGAGATATATTACGATAACTTGAGATATACTGAGCTGTGAAAAGGATGATATATATATATATATATATATATATATATATATATATATATATATATATATATATATATATATATGTCGTGCGGTATAGGTCAAACTGGTTAATTAGGAAGAACTCATTTAAAATTAAGTCCTTTCTAAAATTTTATCTTATACATTTAAAAATATATTTTTTCATTTATATTAATATAAAAAATAATGATTTTGTAACAAAAGAACCTTAGGAAACTTACCTAATTTTATTATAAGTTTATAATAATTTAATAAAAAACAAACACAATGAAATACATTTTTTCGTTAGGTTCAGAATGATTTTTTGAAATTATTGCATACACAAATTTTCGCTTGCCTTATTCGGCAAGAAGTGCGTTGCTGTTTAAGCCAAAATATCAAGTTTTTACCTATTTGGCACATGTTTCTTCCTAGCGCCAGGCACTCTAGTGGGTGCCAGGTTTGGTCTGCTGAGTGTGCACCTTCTTCCCCTCTCATTCTGCTGAGTGTGCACTTTCAGTCCCTCTTCTGGTGAGTGTGCACCTTCTTCCCCTCTCATTCTGCTGAGTGCGCACCTTCTTCCCCTCTCATTCTGCTGAGTGTGCACTTTCTTCCCCTCTCATTCTGCTGAGTGTGCACTTTCTTCCCCTCTCATTCTGCTGAGTGTGCACCTTCAGTCCCTCTTCTGGTGAGTGTGCACCTTCAGTCTCCTGGTGTGTGTGCACATTCAGTCCCTCTCCTGCTGAGAGTGTGCACCTTTAATCCCTCTCCTATGAGTGTACACCTTCAGTCGCTCTCATGTTAAGTGTGCACCTTCAGTCGCTCTCCTCATGTTAAGTGTGCACCTTCAGTCGCTCTCCTCATGTTAAGTGTGCACCTTCAGTCGCTCTCCTCATGTTAAGTGTGCACCTTCAGTCGCTCTCCTCATGTTAAGTGTGCACCTTCAGTCGCTCTCCTCATGTTAAGTGTGCACCTTCGGTCGCTCTCCTCATGTTAAGTGTGCACCTTCAGTCGCTCTCCTCATGTTAAGTGTGCACCTTCAGTCGCTCTTCTCATGTTAAGTGTGCACCTTCAGTCGCTCTTCTCATGTTAAGTGTGCACCTTCAGTCGCTCTCCTCATGTTAAGTGTGCACCTTCAGTCGCTCTCCTCATGTTAAGTGTGCACCTTGGGTCCCTGTGTTATGGTGGCAGCCTGTCGCACAAGTCAGGTCAGAGCAGAGGTCCTGTTACTACCTGGGACCAAAGTAACCGTTGCT
This sequence comes from Cherax destructor, assembly GCA_009830355.1. NCBI lineage: Eukaryota > Metazoa > Arthropoda > Malacostraca > Decapoda > Parastacidae > Cherax > Cherax destructor. The sequence continues at coordinate 112,933 of WNWK01000192.1, read as the reverse complement.
GAAGAAAGGCGTGGCGGTTGATAACTCTGAGAACTCTAATATTGGCGGGGACACCAAGCCTTTGTGGAGGGCCACATGTAGTGTGCCGGCACGGAGGGTGACCCCAGCCTTGGAGTTGTAGGAGGGGTATGGAGGACGATATAAACTCAGGGAAACGACTGAGAGGAGGAGACTCTTTGGAGAGAGCTGTGCCTGAGTGCACAGCTGGAGGCCCTGTCTGAAGACTCGGGAGAGAGTTCTTGCTGGGTGCAGAGCTGGAGGCTCTGTTGGAGGACTTTGGGCAGAGCTCTGGCGTGGTGAGGAGATAGTTTTCGCCAGTGTTGGGTCTTGGGACCTGGCTGACTTCCTAGGAGGGAGCTCTTCTAAAGACTATTCTATGAGAATAAATTCGATCTCTTGTAACATCCACAGTCATCCGCATATTGATGCATAAATATTAATAAATTGTAACTGAGTTGAGTAATGTATTCACTATCCCTGTCAGTATTTTATTCTCTCATATAAGGTAAAAGTTAAGTGCACCTCACATTACCAGTGTTTGTAGGTTCAGGGTGAGAAGGGACTGACTCCCTCACATTACCAGTGTTTGAAGGTTCAGGGTGAGAAGGGACTGATGTACGGGTTGTACAGTTCGTATTTCTAACGGCTACACCATAGCTGTTCACGTGATCACCAACCTCTGCCCATGTGATCTGGCATTAGCCAATCATAGGCCTGCCTTTTGAACGCCCCAGTGCCGTGCGGGCCAGCAGTCAGTTCCACTCGGATAGGCATAGCAGGCAGACATAGGCATAGACTCTCAGCTCCCATATATCTAACGCCTCATTAAACGTTACCCTACCAAGCTCATCGTTAGTATTTATTACCAAATCTATGCAAAGAACCCCCACAACACACTGACTCCCTCACATAACCAGTGTTTGTAGGTTCAGGGTGAGAAGGGACTGACTCCCTCACATTACCAGTGTTTGAAGGTTCAGGGTGAGAAGGGACTGACTCCCTCACATTACCAGTGTTTGAAGGTTCAGGGTGAGAAGGGACTGACTCCCTCACATTACCAGTGTTTGTAGGTTCAGGGTGAGAAGGGACTGACTCCCTCACATTACCAGTGTTTGTAGGTTCAGGGTGAGAAGGGACTGACTCCCTCACATTACCAGTGTTTGTAGGTTCAGGGTGAGAAGGGACTGACTCCTCACATTACCAGTGTTTGTAGGTTCAGGGTGAGAAGGGACTGACTCCCTCACATTACCAGTGTTTGTAGGTTCAGGGTGAGAAGGGACTGACTCCCTCACATTACCAGTGTTTGTAGGTTCAGGGTGAGAAGGGACTGACTCCCTCTCGTTGATTCCTTAACTCCGTCCCCGATGTATAACACCTCTCCTGCTGCGTGTGCATATCCAGTCCCTCTTTTGGTGAGTGTGCACTTTAATCCCTTTTCTGCTGAGTGTGCACCTTCAGTCACTGCCGCTGAGTGTGCACCTTCAATCACTGCCGCTGAGTGTGCACCTTCAATCACTGCCGCTGAGTGTGCACCTTCAGTCACTGCCGCTGAGTGTGCACCTTCAGTCACTGCCGCTGAGTGTGCACCTTCAATCACTGCCGCTGAGTGTGCACCTTCAGTCACTGCCGCTGAGTGTGCACCTTCAATCACTGCCGCTGAGTGTGCACCTTCAATCCCTGCCGCTGAGTGTGCACCTTCAGTCACTGCCGCTGAGTGTGCACCTTCAGTCACTGCCGCTGAGTGTGCACCTTCAATCACTGCCGCTGAGTGTGCACCTTCAGTCACTGCCGCTGAGTGTGCACCTTCAGTCACTGCCGCTGAGTGTGCACCTTCAATCACTGCCGCTGAGTGTGCACCTTCAATCACTGCCGCTGAGTGTGCACCTTCAGTCACTGCCGCTGAGTGTGCACCTTCAATCACTGCCGCTGAGTGTGCACCTTCAGTCACTGCCGCTGAGTGTGCACCTTCAATCACTGCAGCTGAGTGTGCACCTTCAGTCACTGCCGCTGAGTGTGCACCTTCAGTCACTGCCGCTGAGTGTGCACCTTCAATCACTGCCGCTGAGTGTGCACCTTCAATCCCTGCCGCTGAGTGTGCACCTTCAGTCACTGCCGCTGAGTGTGCACCTTCAATCACTGCCGCTGAGTGTGCACCTTCAGTCACTGCAGCTGAGTGTGCACCTTCAGTCACTGCCGCTGAGTGTGCACCTTCAATCACTGCAGCTGAGTGTGCACCTTCAGTCACTGCCGCTGAGTGTGCACCTTCAGTCACTGCCGCTGAGTGTGCACCTTCAGTCACTGCCGCTGAGTGTGCACCTTCAGTCACTGCCGCTGAATGTGCACCTTAAGTCACTGCCGCTGAGTGTGCACCTTCAGTCACTGCCGCTGAGTGTGCACCTTCAGTCACTGCCGCTGAGTGTGCACCTTCAGTCACTGCCGCTGAGTGTGCACCTTCAGTCACTGCCGCTGAGTGTGCACCTTCAATCACTGCCGCTGAGTGTGCACCTTCAATCCCTGCCGCTGAGTGTGCACCTTCAGTCACTGCCGCTGAGTGTGCACCTTCAGTCACTGCCGCTGAGTGTGCACCTTCAATCACTGCCGCTGAGTGTGCACCTTCAGTCACTGCCGCTGAGTGTGCACCTTCAGTCACTGCCGCTGAGTGTGCACCTTCAGTCACTGCCGCTGAGTGTGCACCTTCAGTCACTGCCGCTGAGTGTGCACCTTCAATCACTGCCGCTGAGTGTGCACCTTCAATCACTGCCGCTGAGTGTGCACCTTCAGTCACTGCCGCTGAGTGTGCACCTTCAATCACTGCCGCTGAGTGTGCACCTTCAGTCACTGCCGCTGAGTGTGCACCTTCAATAACTGCAGCTGAGTGTGCACCTTCAGTCACTGCCGCTGAGTGTGCACCTTCAGTCACTGCCGCTGAGTGTGCACCTTCAATCACTGCCGCTGAGTGTGCACCTTCAATCCCTGCCGCTGAGTGTGCACCTTCAGTCACTGCCGCTGAGTGTGCACCTTCAATCACTGCCGCTGAGTGTGCACCTTCAGTCACTGCAGCTGAGTGTGCACCTTCAGTCACTGCCGCTGAGTGTGCACCTTCAATCACTGCAGCTGAGTGTGCACCTTCAGTCACTGCCGCTGAGTGTGCACCTTCAGTCACTGCCGCTGAGTGTGCACCTTCAGTCACTGCCGCTGAGTGTGCACCTTCAGTCACTGCCGCTGAATGTGCACCTTAAGTCACTGCCGCTGTGTGCACCTTCAGTCACTGCCGCTGAGTGTGCACCTTCAGTCACTGCCGCTGAGTGTGCACCTTCAGTCACTGCCGCTGAGTGTGCACCTTCAGTCACTGCCGCTGAGTGTGCACCTTCAATCACTGCCGCTGAGTGTGCACCTTCAGTCACTGCCGCTGAGTGTGCACCCTCAGGGATCTTGGTTCTCTGTAACACGTCGTGAAATTGTTCAAACACCATTGAATCGACAAAGATCTGTTATGTGTTTCCTCGTCCTCGTCCTCGTCCTCCTGCTGCTGGTCGCGTGACTTCTCTTTCCTGCTGCTAGTCGTACGTCTTCTGTTTTTACTCCTGCTGATCGTACGTCTCTGCTGTCCTGCTGCTGGTGGTACACGACCCCTCTCTTTTCTGCTGCTGGTCGTACGACTCCTCTCTTGTTACTGGTCTTATGACTCCTCTCTCTTGTTGTTGGTTGTATGACTCCTCTCTTGTTAGTGTCATACAACTCTCTTGCTACTGGTCGTACGACTTCTCTCGTTTTTTCTGCTGGTCATACGACTCCTCTCTTTCTTGGTGCTGGTCTTACGACTTTATTTTTGCGACAGCTGGTGGTGGGACTCTTTGAGAGAAGCACAAATTTTCACCATCTGTGACGCTCATTCATTATATGCAAATTTCTGGCGCAGCAGATGGCACTTATTATTACTTTAACTAATTGTTGCACCAGCTGTTGTTACCCTTTATTCTTCAGACTTATCGCAGCTGGACCTGACCACTTACTTCCCCGGGGGCTGTACCTGACCATCTTCCCTGGACTTGACCACTTTCCCTGGGGCTGTACCTGACCACTTAACTTGGAGCTGAACCTGATTACCTTCCTTGGAGCTGGACCTGACCACTTTCCCCTGGGGCTGAACTTGACTGTCTCCCCTGGGGCTGGACCTGATCACCTTCCCTGGAGCTGGATCTGACTATCTCCCCTGGGGCTGTACCTGACCACTTATCCTGGGGCTGTAAGTGACCATCTTCCATCTTTCCCCGAGGGCACAACTAACCACCTCACCCCGGGGGCCACAACTAACCACCTCACCCCGGGGGCCACAACGGACCACCTCACCCCGGGGGCCACAACGGGCCACTTCCTCGGTACTGATCACAGCTCGGGAGTGTAGGGATACAGTAACTAGGACTTATGATAAAGTTGCAAGTATATATGGCTGTTATAAAGTGCTTATGATAAATTAAAGCTTTAATAAAGGGATGTCTAAGCTTGCTCATTTTTGTGATTAATATATGTTATGGATGAGTCAGTACATAGTGACAGGACTATCTGAGTCTTATGGGAAATCTTGGATAACACTTTACCATAAGGTGAGGGAGGGGGAGGGACATTTACTCTGTCTTAAGGTGTCGAGTGTAAACAATTATCTTGTTTACCAAGACATTTGACATTTGTTTAGTATGTATTGTAGATTATTTTGTATTTATATTTGAGGTCATATGTTGTGGGTTTTTAGGATAATGCAGTGAAGACATGAAGGAGAGATGTGGAACTGTACGTGTGTCTGATTATAACAACCAACTCTCAGAGTTGATTTTCATTCCTGGCCCACAAATCCACCCCATCCCACTCTACCCCACTCCATCCTACCCCACTACACCCCACCCAACTCCACTCCACCCCACCCCACACCTCCCCATCCAGTATACAATATATTTAAGGATAATTATCAATATTATCATAGATCCTGACATTTAGTATTAGTCATGAGACTTTTAATGATGGCTCAAACAAAATCATAATTTAAATCATTATCATTTATCATTAATTATTATTATTATTTATATGCAAGTCTTCCTCATACATGACCATTCTTGGTGGTAATTTTATTAAATATTATTATTATTATTATTGTAATATACAGTCTTTGTTTCTTTCTTGACTCACAAAATCGTTATAACACTATAGCAAACCAACCACGGACCGGATGAGGCTTTGAACCAGAGGCAGGCGACTCCTAAAACTCAGAGGCCAGTTGTGGTCCAGTGAACTGGCCTGCGATTTTTTTCATGATTCTCTCGCTATGGATTCGAGGCTTACCCGTTCTGTGATTTGATCTCTGATGACAAGCTGGACTTGACCAGTAGATGTGTTATTCAGTAACGTGTGTTATGTTACTAGTGTTGTGTAGTGGATGTTTAGTATTCTTGTCATGTCTGGACTCATGTCGAGATTAATATTGGGATTAACACGTCAGGTGATGCCTCGTTAGTGAGGTTCATGTCAGGATTTACGTATCGTGGTGGTAAGAGGGTTTAATCCAGTGAAGGGAAAAGGGATTAAACACCGGATTTATCGTGTATTTGATTAGCAGCTGCTGTAAGATTGAGTTTATCAACAGCCTTACTGAAATCCACTGGATTAGGGAAGCATAAACAGAATTATTTTTTTTTTCAGCCTTTTTCATTCTTTCACTTTCACCTTTCATCACATTCAGTCATTGATCTGCCAGCTCAGACTGACACTACTGAAGTCTGCCAGCTCAGACTGACGCTACTGAAGTCTGCCAGCTCAGACTGACACTACTGAAGTCTGCCAGCTCAGACTGACACTACTGAAGTCTGCCAGCTCAGACTGACACTACTGAAGTCTGCCACCTCAGACTGACGCTACTGAAGAATGCCAGCTCAGACTTGACACTACTGAAGTCTGCCAGCTCAGACTGACACTACTGAAGTCTGCCAGCTCAGACTGACGCTACTGAAGTCTGTCAGCTCAGGCTGACACTACTGAAGTCTGCCAGCTCAGACTGACACTACTGAAGTCTGCCAGCTCAGACTGACGCTACTGAAATCTGCCAGCTCAGACTGACACTACTGAAGTCTGCCAGCTCAGTGACACTACTGAAGTCTACCAGCTCAGTGACACTACTGAAGTCTGCCAGCTCAGACTGACACTACTGAAGTCTGCCAGCTCAGACTGACACTACTGAAGTCTGCCAGCTCAGACTGACACTACTGACGTCTGCCAGCTCAGACTGACACTACTGAAGTCTGCCACCTCAGACTGACGCTACTGAAGAATGCCAGCTCAGATTTGACACTACTGAAGTCTGCCAGCTCAGACTGACACTACTGAAGTCTGCCAGCTCAGACTGACGCTACTGAAGTCTGCCAGCTCAGACTGACACTACTGAAGTCTGCCAGCTCAGACTGACGCTACTGAAGTCTACCAGCTCAGACTGACACTACTGAAGTCTCCAGCTCAGACTGACGCTACTGAAGTCTGCCAGCTCAGACTGACCTACTGAAGTCTACCAGCTCAGACTGACCTACTGAAGTCTGCCAGCTCAGACTGACCTACTGAAGTCTGCCACTCAGACTGACGCTACTGAAGTTGCCAGCTCAGACACCTACTGAAGTCTGCCAGCTCAGACTGACCTACTGAAGTCTCCAGCTCAGACTGACCTACTGAAGTCTGCCAGCTCAGGCTGACACTACTAAGTCTCCAGCTCAGACTGACACTACTGAAGTCTCCAGCTCAGCTGACACTACTGAAGTCTGCCAGCTCAGACTGACACTACTGAAGTCTCCAGCTCAGTGACACTACTAAAGTCTCCAGCTCAGTGACACTACTAAGTCTGCCAGCTCAGACTGACACTACTAAAGTCTGCCAGCTCAGACTGACACTACTGAAGTCTGCCAGCTCAGGCTGACACTACTGAAGTCTCCAGCTCAGACTGACCTACTGAAGTCTGCCACTCAGACTGACCTACTGAAGTCTGCCAGCTCAGATGACACTACTAAGTCTGCCAGCTCAGACTGACACTACTGAAGTCTCCAGCTCAGCTGACACTAAGTCTGCCAGCTCAGGCTGACACTACTGAAGTCTGCCAGCTCAGCGACCTACTAAGTCTCCAGCTCAGGCTGACCTACTGAAGTCTCCAGCTCAGACTGACACTACTGAAGTCTGCCAGCTCAGACTGACGCTACTGAAGTCTCCAGCTCAGACTGACACTACTGAAGTCTGCCAGCTCAGCTGACACTACTGAAGTCTCCAGCTCAGACTGACCTACTTGCTGCTCGACGCAGTACGAATCGTCGCGACACTACTGAAGCGCCAGCTCAGACTGACACTACTAGCGCCAGCTCAGACTGACACTACTGAAGTCTGCCAGCTCAGACTGACACTACTGAAATCTGCCAGCTCAGACTGACACTACTGAAGTCTGCCAGCTCAGACTGACACTACTGAAGTCTACCAGCTCAGACTGACACTACTGAAGTCTACCAGCTCAGACGACGCTACTGAAGTCTGCCAGCCAGACTGACGCTACTGAAGTCTCCAGCTCAGACTGACGCTACTGAAGTCTGCCAGCTCAGACGACGCTACTGAAGTCTGCCAGCTCAGACTGACGCACAAGTCTGCCAGCTCAGACACGCTATGAAGTCTGCCAGCTCAGACTGACGCTACTGAAGTCTCCCAGCTCAGACTGACACTACTGAAGTCTCCCAGCTCAGGCTGACACTACTCAAGTCTCCCAGCTCAGACTGACACTACTGAAGTCTCCCAGCTCAGGCTGACACTACTGAGTCTCCAGCTCAGGCTGACACTACTGAGTCTCCCAGCTCAGACTGACACTACTAAAGTCTGCCAGCTCAGACTGACACTACTAAAGTCTCCAGCTCAGACTGACACTACTAAAGTCTCCAGCTCAGACTGACACTACTGAAGTCTCCAGCTCAGGCTGACACTACTGAAGTCTCCAGCTCAGACTGACGCTACTGAAGTCTCCAGCTCAGACTGACACTACTGAAGTCTCCCAGCTCAGGCTGACACTACTCAAGTCTCCAGCTCAGACTGACACTACTGAAGTCTCCCAGCTCAGGCTGACACTACTCAAGTCTCCCAGCTCAGGCTGACACTACTGAGTCTCCCAGCTCAGGCTGACACTACTAGTCTCCAGCTCAGGCTGACACTACTGAAGTCTCCCAGCTCAGACTGACACTACTGAAGTCTCCCAGCTCAGGCTGACACTACCAAGTCTCCCAGCTCAGACTGACACTACTGAAGTCTGCCAGCTCAGACTGACGCTACTGAAATCTGCCAGCTCAGACTGACACTACTGAAGTCTGCCAGCTCAGACTGACACTACTGAAGTCTACCAGCTCAGACTGACACTACTGAAGTCTACCAGCTCAGACTGACGCTACTGAAGTCTGCCAGCTCAGACTGACGCTACTGAAGTCTGCCAGCTCAGACTGACGCTACTGAAGTCTGCCAGCTCAGACTGACGCTACTGAAGTCTGCCAGCTCAGACTGACGCTACTGAAGTCTGCCAGCTCAGACACGCTACTGAAGTCTGCCAGCTCAGACTGACGCTACTGAAGTCTCCCAGCTCAGACTGACACTACTGAAGTCTCCCAGCTCAGGCTGACACTACTCAAGTCCGCCAGCTCAGACTGACACTACTGAAGTCTCCGCCAGCTGACCCCTACTGAAGTCTGCCAGCTCAGACTGACCTACTGAAGTCTCCCAGCTCAGACTGACACTACTGAAGTCTCCCAGCTCAGACTGACACTACTAAAGTCTCCCAGCTCAGACTGACACTACTGAAGTCTCCCAGCTCAGACTGACACTACTGAAGTCTCCCAGCTCAGGCTGACACTACTGAAGTCTCCCAGCTCAGACTGACGCTACTGAAGTCTCCCAGCTCAGACTGACACTACTGAAGTCTCCCAGCTCAGGCTGACACTACTCAAGTCTCCCAGCTCAGACTGACACTACTGAAGTCTCCCAGCTCAGGCTGACACTACTGAAGTCTCCCAGCTCAGCTGACCTACTGAAGTCTCCCAGCTCAGCTGACACTACTGAAGTCTCCCAGCTCAGGCTGACACTACTCAAGTCTCCCAGCTCAGACTGACACTACTGAAGTCTCCCAGCTCAGGCTGACACTACTCAAGTCTCCCAGCTCAGACTGACACTACTGAAGTCTCCCAGCTCAGGCTGACACTACTGAAGTCTCCCAGCTCAGGCTGACACTACTGAAGTCTGCCAGCTCAGACTGACACTACTGAAGTCTCCCAGCTCAGGCTGACACTACTAAGTCTCCCAGCTCAGACTGACTACTGAAGTCTCCAGCTCAGCTGACACTACTGAAGTCTCCCAGCTCAGGCTGACACTACTGAAGTCTCCCAGCTCAGACTGACACTACTAAAGTCTGCCAGCTCAGACTGACACTACTGAAGTCTCCCAGCTCAGGCTGACACTACTGAAGTCTCCCAGCTCAGACTGACACTACTAAAGTCTGCCAGCTCAGGCTGACACTACTGAAGTCTCCCAGCTCAGGCTGACACTACTGAAGTCTCCCAGCTCAGAGTGACTACTGAAGTCTCCCAGCTCAGACTGACACTACTGAAGTCTCCCAGCTCAGGCTGACACTACTGAAGTCTCCCAGCTCAGACTGACTACTGAAGTATCCCAGCTCAGACTGACACTACTGAAGTCTCCCAGCTCAGGCTGACACTACTGAAGTCTCCCAGCTCAGACTGACTACTGAAGTCTCCCAGCTCAGACTGACACTACTGAAGTCTCCCAGCTCAGGCTGACACTACTGAAGTCTCCCAGCTCAGACTGACACTACTGAAGTCTCCCAGCTCACGCTGATACTACTGAAGTCTCCCAGCTCAGACTGACACTAATGAAGTCTCCCAGCTCACGCTGACACTACTGAAGTCTGCCAGCTCAGACTGACAGATTCAATTATTTCATGTATACAATCTATTTTGTGTGATGAAATATGACAGGAAAAAAATAAGCTGCTTTATGGTATATTAACGTAACTTTTATATAGACTATTGTAGCTACGAACTTGTGGTGTTATAACAGTGTTTCTCTGACGTAGACTAGTGTAGACATACACTGCGAGTGTTATGACTGGTAGACCAGTGTAGACATTCACTGCGAGTCTTATCACAGTGGTAGACCAGTGTAGACATAACCTGCGAGTCTTATCACAGTGGTAGACCAGTGTAGACAAACACTGCGAGTGTTATGACTGGTAGACCAGTGTAGACATTCACTGCGAGTCTTATCACAGTGGTAGACTAGTGTAGACATTCACTGCGAGTGTTATCTCAGTGGTAGACTAGTGTAGACACACTGCGAGTGTTATCTCAGTCGTAGACTAGTGTAGACACACTGCGAGTGTTATCACAGTGGTAGACTAGTGTAGACACACTGCGAGTGTTATCTCAGTGGTAGACTAGTGTAGACACACTGCGAGTGTTATCTCAGTCGTAGACTAGTGTAGACACACTGCGAGTGTTATCTCAGTGGTAGACTAGTGTAGACACACTGCGAGTGTTATCACAGTCGTAGACTAGTGTAGACATAACCTGCGAGTGTTATCACAGTCGTAGACTAGTGTAGACACACACTGCGAGTGTTATCACAGTGGTAGACTAGTGTAGACACACTGCGAGTGTTATCACAGTCGTAGACTAGTGTAGACATAACCTGCGAGTGTTATCACAGTCGTGGACTAGTGTAGACACACACTGCGAGTGTTATCACAGTGGTAGACTAGTGTAGACACACTGCGAGTGTTATCACAGTCGTAGACTAGTGTAGACAACCTGCGAGTGTTATCACAGTCGTAGACTAGTGTAGACACACACTGCGAGTGTTATCACAGTGGTAGACTAGTGTAGACACACTGCGAGTGTTATCACAGTGGTAGACTAGTGTAGACATAACCTGCGAGTGTTATCACAGTCGTAGACTAGTGTAGACACACACTGCGAGTGTTATCACAGTCGTAGACTAGTGTAGACATAACCTGCGAGTGTTATCTCAGTCGTAGACTAGTGTAGACACACACTGCGAGTGTTATCACAGTGGTAGACTAGTGTAGACACACTGCCACACAAAATATCTTGCTCCTCCATGCTTTCCCTGACAACACAAAGAAGGTTCATCCAAACTCCTCTGTTTCCTACCCGCAAGTCATCTCACATGTTATCTTGAGTCTATTCTCTGGTTCATCATTCACGGTTCGCCAGTCACTAGTTCATCATTCACGGTTCCCCAGTCACTGGTTCATCATTCACGGTTCGTCAGTCACTGGTTCATCATTCACGGTTCCCCAGGCACTGGTTCATCATTCACGGTTCGCCAGTCACTGGTTCATCATGGTTCGCCAGTCACTGGTTCATCATTCACGGTTCCCCAGTCACTGGTTCATCATTCACGGTTCGCCAGTGACTGGTTCATCATTCACGGGTTTATCATTCGTTGGCTCGCCTATTGTCTGGTTCATCACTGGCGGGTTCGCCAGACGCGGATGCGTCATTAGCGTCCGGATGTATCCGGCTGATTATCCACTTGGGCATCAGTGGAGGCAGTCGGTAAATCCATTATTTTTTCTGTGCTCGTCAGCGGGGGATATTGCTTTCTTTGATGACGTTTTTCCGAGCATTTTAGACAGCAGACGAGGCAGTTACGCTACGATGATAATTCCTCCCGGTCAGCTTGGTATTAATTAACCCTCGTCGTAGAAGGCGGCCAGCAGCTGAGATGCGGTCGCTTGACTAATAACAATTTAGGTGGCGAGGCCAAAAAAACAAAATCTCTCGCGATATTTACACTCGGACTTTAAATGTATACGTGGAGGAGGGTGTTCCGGGGGTCAGCGCCCCCGCTCCGTGACCAGGCATCGACCACTTAGAGAAAATGGATGAGAGATCACTTGTAGATTGTATTATTATTATTATTTTATTAATATAATTAATATATTATACTCATTATTATTATTATTTTATTAATATATTATACTCATTATTATTATTATTTTATTAATATAATTAATATATTATACTCACTATTATTATTATTTTATTAATATATTATACTCATTATTATTATTATTTTATTAATATAATTAATATATCATACTCATTGGAAATCGGTAAATCCATAAGTCATATAGCAGGTGAGGATTGAAGCTAATCAGGTTTGATCCATAAGGGAATATAAGTTAAACCCCTTGGATCAAGAGCCGTTCCCCCAGCCTGAAGGTACCCTTCTCTCTCCTCATAAAAGATTATTATTCATACCAACTACCTATAACCATTATTAATCTTTATCATCATTTTATGGTCGTGTGATCGCTCCTCATTTTGAAAAATATTAATTAGTTATAAAAATATAAATTAGTTATAAAAATTGCCACTAGAGCGCCAAACTTTTAATTTTGACAGTATATGATTTACGCATCTAGTTATGAAAAGTGCCGCTAGAGGGTCACTAAAAGGAAAATGAATGGAAATGAAAATAAAGTCGTAATGGACGACTGTCCAGGAATAAGCAGAAGAACGGAGAGGGAGTCGAACTGTGGTCCTGGCATATGACAGCTCCAGCCTTGATCAACGACACTTGTGCAACATTTGGGAATCTTTATTCTGGGAACGTTTCGCCCTCCAGTGGCTTCTTCAGTCCCATGTTGAGAAAGATGGAAGATGAGGAGTTTGAGGTAATCAGTCCCTCATCGCCTCTAGGATGACGGACTGATTACCTCAAACTCTTCCTCATCTTCCACCTTTCTCAGCACTGGACTGAAGAACCTACTGGCTGGCGAAACGTTCCCAGATTAAAGATTCCCAAATGTTGCAAAAAGTGCCTCATTTATCAACTTGTGGGTGTTGTAAATCACTTATAGACAGCACCAACGTTGTGACCTCTCACTTATAGACAGCACCAACGTTGTGACCTCTCACTTATAGACAGCACCAACGTTGTGACCACTCACTTATAGACAGCACCAACGTTGTGACCACTCACTTATAGACAGCACCAACGTTGTGACCTCTCACTTATAGACAGCACCAACGTTGTGACCACTCACTTATAGACAGCACCAACGTTGTGACCACTCACTTATAGACAGCACCAACGTTGTGACCTCTCAGCCACACAGCTTAAACTGTCATAATTATACAACCAAGGCACAGAAATGCTCATTGAAAAATCTCCGATTGTAAGTTGTGTTGCTGAGTTGTTAGGACGGTGGGACTGGTATGTGTTCTGTGTCATGCTTAGAGTATGTTACATTTTATTTGGTATATGTCACATACCCATATAGGCATGCCTATATGGGTGCTAAGAGGATAATGAGTAGGGGCTCCCTTGTTATGCTAGCACCTTGGTTCAACACTGCCAATCACAAGGAAGACTGTCAAAGTTGTGAAGCGATGTGGTACACTCGTAAATCAACTTTGACAGACTTACTTCTAAGTGTGATCGAAGACGGATCTCACTGTGTCTCTTGCTTGCAAATTGTCTTTCTGTACACATCCTCTGTAAATATTGTACATATCATTGCTTGCTGTTTAGTGAAGGAAATAGTATAAGTATTTACTCACTGCTGTCTTTTGCTCGTTCCTTATTTCTACTTTGGTTATCGTGTTACAACCAGGTGTGCAGGCCACCAGACTACACCTATGACTTCCCTCCCGTCTTTGTTTATTCTTAAATATATAGGAATATGACGATGCCAAAATGCTTGCCGATACTGAGACCAAATTTTCAGGCGATACTTATACCGATACTTTTCCCATATTTTTAAAATCATGATAAATATGGTCAGTACGTATATAAGAAAATAATAATAGCTCCATAGGCATTAAAAATCTCAGGAAAGTTAAATATTAAATATGCTAATTCCTCAGAGATGCCTATTTCAGTACTCATCAGTAATTGCAGACACCGCCGTGGGGCTCACTGACTCACACAAAGACAGAGATCAAACGTCTGTATTTAGATCTCCATATTTATCAACCTGATGGACACGTGATCACAACTCACCTACGGAAATCATAATCTGAATAATTTCTGTTTATATTAAACATGAAGCTAACTTCTCCAACACTCATAATACTTTTTTTTTTATTTAAAGCTTTAAAACCTTTTCGAAAACTGACCAAAAAAACTTTGTTTACGGTAATAACTGGAAACTGAAATTATGAAATTGGAGTTCAGTACTTGAGCAGAATCTCTCCATTATTAAACGGAATTAACCCACACATTTCCATTATACGGTTTCATTTTTTTTTAATATGCCAAAAAAAAAAAAAAAAAAAACCGTACATTATTCTAATACCTGAAGTTAAAAATAAATAATATACATGACTGTGAAAATTATCAAATTGATGTTGATAAACGTCAACATCCTCCAGTGGTGAGCAATGTTTCCTCCAGTGGTGAGCAATGTTTCCTCCAGTGGTGAGCAATGTTTCCTCCAGTGGTGAGCAATGTTTCCTCCAGTGGTGAGCAATGTTTCCTCCAGTGGTGAGCAATGTTTCCTCCAGTGGTGAGCAATGTTTCCTCCAGTGGTGAACAATGTTTCCTCCAGTGGTGAACAATGTTTCCTCCATTGATGAACAATGTTTCCTCCAGTGGTGAGCAATGTTTCCTCCAGTGGTGAGCAATGTTTCCTCCAGTGGTGAACAATGTTTCCTCCAGTGGTGAACAATGTTTCCTCCAGTGGTGAACAATGTTTCCTCCATTGATGAACAATGTTTCCTCCAGTGGTGAGCAATGTTTCCTCCAGTGGTGAGCAATGTTTCCTCCAGTGGTGAGCAATGTTTCCTCCAGTGGTGAGCAATGTTTCCTCCAGTGGTGAACAATGTTTCCTCCAGTGGTGAACAATGTTTCCTCCATTGATGAACAATGTTTCCTCCAGTGGTGAGCAATGTTTCTCCAGTGGTGAGCAATGTTTCCCAGTGGTGAACAATGTTTCCTCCAGTGGTGAACAATGTTTCCTCCATTGATGAACAATGTTTCCTCCAGTGGTGAACAATGTTTCCTCCAGTGGTGAGCAATGTTTCCTCCAGTGGTGAACTCAGATGTTCACTGGCCAAAGATGAAAAAATTATCACATTTTTGTTTGCACCAATTTTAGTGGATTTCTTTCCTGAGTCAAAACTACCATTACCATATATTTGTGTATTACTGTTTTTACGAGTAAGTCACAACTGCAGCAGCTGGGTGTCTTTATTGTTGACTGAAGCATCTCGCCTACACATTAGGCGTCTTCAGTTAAATACAGATTTTCTCCCCCAAACTCCTATGGTTCCTGTTGTATCTGCTGTTAAGACCATGAGACCTGACCTCTACCACAACTTCATCAAGGTCTTCCTGACCACCCTGGTGCTGAAGAATTACTTCCTGACATCCTTCTGACTAAACTGTGGCTTTAAATTCCAACTATGCCACCTATGTACATATTTCCTCTCTTCTCTAACACCCCTACCTACCCTTTCAACTCTCCAGAGTATTTTGGATGCTGCTATCATGTCTCCTCTTATTCAATTTTCATCTAATATCATCAGGTTAAGTTCCTCTAGTCTCTCCTCATAGCTCATACCCTTCACTCTGTAACCAGAGTCTTGTTGTTTACCTCTGCACTTTCTCCAGTTTCTTAAAATATTTCACCAGTTGCTTCCACGTTGGTGCTGTGTGTAGAATAGAAGGTGTATGTGTAGGTGTTAGTCTGTTTAGCTGATCCAATCAAGCCAATGTGGAATTCAGCCCAACAAACCTGCCATCTCATTTCTAGTTAGCTGAATTCTTACCTCTGGTTCTACATAGGGCAGTGTAGGTGTAGTTGTGGGTGTAGTTGTATCTCTGATGAACTGGAAGCTGGTGTAAAACACTTCACACTGGCCAGCCACAATAAAGTACAAAAAATGCGCATTTAATGACACTGTTACTGTTGTGGGGGTCTATGTTGCTTCAGCAAGAACACCTGACATGGCAGAATGAGTCAAGATCTGGACCAGCTTGTAACAGAGGTTGTGTCGCCTGTGGCCGTACGATGACGGTGAAGTGTGGACTAATTCGCGTTGTGATGTGTTATCGAACGTCCTATAACTAGATTATTAATAGATTAGCATAATTAGGCAGAGTCTAGACTTCTGCCCGTTCACTCTTGTGTATCTTTTTTGTGGCTGAAGTGTGGGTGTCTGGCATGTTTTGCTGCCCTCATGGGTGTCTGGCGTGGGTCCCTCGTGGGTGTCTGGCGTGGGTTGCTGCCTCGTGGGTGTCTGGCGTGGGTTGCTGCCCTCATGGGTGTCTGGCGTGCGTTGCTGCCTCGTGGGTGTCTGGCGTGGGTTGCTGCCTCGTGGGTGTCTGGCGTGGGTTGCTGCCCTCGTGGGTGTCTGGCGTGGGTTGCTGCCCTCGTGGGTGTCTGGCGTGGGTTGCTACCTCGTGGGTGTCTGGCGTGGGTTGCTCCCTCGTGGGTGTCTGGCGTGGGTTGCTACCCTCGTGGGTGTCTGGCGTGGGTTGCTGCTCTCGTGGGTGTCTGGCGTGGGGTTTTGCTCCCTCATGGGTGTCTGGCGTGGGTTGCTGCCCTCATGGGTGTCTGGGGTGGGTTGCTACCCTCGTGGGTGTCTGGCGTGGGTTGCTGCTCTCGTGGGTGTCTGGCGTGGGTTGCTGCCCTCGTGGGTGTCTGGCGTGGGTTGCTGCCCTCGTGGGTGTCTGGCGTGGGTTGCTGCCCTCGTGGGTGTCTGGCGTGGGTTGCTGCCCTCATGGGTGTCTGGCGTGGGTTGCTGCCCTCGTGGGTGTCTGGCGTGGGTTGCTGCCTCGTGGGTGTCTGGCGTGGGTTGCTGCCTCGTGGGTGTCTGGCGTGGGTTGCTGCCCTCGTGGGTGTCTGGCGTGGGTTGCTGCCCTCGTGGGTGTCTGGCGTGGGTTGCTGCCCTCGTGGGTGTCTGGCGTGGGTTGCTGCCCTCGTGGGTGTCTGGCGTGGGTTGCTGCCCTCGTGGGTGTCTGGCGTGGGTTGCTGCCCTCGTGGGTGTCTGGCGTGGGTTGCTGCCCTCGTGGGTGTCTGGCGTGGGTTGCTACCCTCGTGGGTGTCTGGCGTGGGTTGCTACCCTCGTGGGTGTCTGGCGTGGGTTGCTACCCTCGTGGGTGTCTGGCGTGGGTTGCTACCCTCGTGGGTGTCTGGCGTGGGTTGCTACCCTCGTGGGTGTCTGGCGTGGGTTTCTGCCCTCGTGGGTGTCTGGCGTGGGTTGCTCCCTCGTGGGTGTCTGGCGTGGGTTGCTACCCTCGTGGGTGTCTGGCGTGGGTTGCTGCCCTCGTGGGTGTCTGGCGTGGGTTGCTGCCCTCGTGGGTGTCTGGCGTGGGTTGCTGCCCTCGTGGGTGTCTGGCGTGGGTTGCTGCCCTCGTGGGTGTCTGGCGTGGGTTGCTACCCTCGTGGGTGTCTGGCGTGGGTTGCTACCCTCGTGGGTGTCTGGCGTGGGTTGCTACCCTCGTGGGTGTCTGGCGTGGGTTGCTACCCTCGTGGGTGTCTGGTCAAAGGCCCACTGTTGTCAGTTTGTGTAGGCTGTGAAAGGTGATCGTAGATACTAAGCTAAATTACTCTATGTCTATAAGTAGTATTAATTTTAGCCTATAAAGGTTTCATTACTAAATTAGTCTTATAAATGAAGAGTGTATAAGAAAATGTGGCACCATCAGACAAAGACACATGTGGCACCATCAGACAAAGACACATGTGGCACCATCAGACAAAGACACATGTGACACCATCAGACAAAGACACATGTGGCACCATCAGACAAAGACACATGTGGCACCATCAGACAAAGACACATGTGGCACCATCAGACAAAGACACATGTGGGTCCACTGCTCGTACCCCCCCTCTTCTTTTACCCCCTATTAAGTGGGTTTAATGGTTCGGGAAATCAGTTGTCTTCTCTGATTACCCCACACTGTACTCCAAAGATGGGCCTAACATATGTTGCATAGAAGGTCTTGGCATAGAACGTCTTGAATGGCTTTGTCGAGATTCTTGAAGGCTACTCACAGGCTGCAAAAATTATTTGGTAGGTGTGTGCCTCTAGTGATATGGTTGGCACTATGCTCATCCTTAGGTCTTTCTCTTTGAGTGAGTTCTACAGTCTCTGTCGCCCGAGTCTGTACTCTGTGTCTGGTCTTCTTGCCCCTTCCCCAATTTTTATGACAGTGCATTTGCTTTGGTTGAATCCAAGTATCCACTTATGTGACCTATCTTACAGTTTCTCCAGATTCATTTTTACATCATCAGCAAACAGAGACACAGGAAGTCCTCACTTAACATCGTTTCGTTATATCGTTGATGAGAAATAGAAATCAATACCCAGCCAGGAATGGAAAATATGGAAAGACTTTTAAATATCTGGATGGAGGACATACAACAACGTAACTCTCCATGTTCGCTTCTGTCAGTTTCCTCCCGTATGGCTGTTTGTATTCGGTTTTTATGATATGTTGCCTGTCTCTTATATTACTCTGAATAAACATGTGATACCTAAAATAATAAAAATGTCAATAATAGAATAAATATACGACTTTATAGCGCCTCAGAGCGACATATTTCATTGTCACGGCGTCTTCAGCACTACTACCCTCTCTCTCAGCCCCCCCCCCTTGCCCTAGAAACTTAACTCTTGTTTATATCAATTACCCAATGGTAAAATTGGTTTCGTTATACGTCGTTTCGTTTAAAGTAGCAGTTTCCAAGAACCTATCAACGAGGTTAAATGAGAACTTCATGTACATCTCACTCAATCCCACCTGGTATGTCATCAACGTACATCAGAAACAGTACCGCTCCTAAATCGCTCCTTGCAGAACCCCGCTTGTCACTCTTCACTATTTTGATATCTCTTCACAGACAATCACTATTTGTTTACTTTCCACTAAGATACTTATTGATCCACCAGCGTACATTCCCTGTTATTCCTGTCAGCACCGCAAGTTTTTGCAAGGTTCCCATCCCTCGCTGTACTGTCTCACGTCTGTCACAAGGTTCCCATCCCTCGCTCCACTGTCTCACGTCTGTCACAAGGTTCCCATCCCTCGCTCCACTGTCTCACGTCTGTCACAAGGTTCCCATCCCTCGCTCCACTGTCTCACGTCTGTCACAAGGTTCCCATCCCTCGCTCCACTGTCTCACGTCTGTCACAAGGTTCCCATCCCTCGCTCCACTGTCTCACGTCTGTCACTCTGGTATGGATCTCCAGCAGATTAGTACAAGGTTTGCCATGTATAAAGATGTGATGATTACTGTTCATATTATCACTTTCTTCCAAGTGCTCTACCACTGCTTTTCATTATGGTTCCATTACCTTACAGTAAATGTGTCATTGGTACTGTCCTTTAGTTCAACTCTTCCTGTGTTTGTATATTAGTGATTCAAGAACAGTATTCCTGACTGCTGGCGTAGAAGTCACCTGGTAGTGTGTCTTGTGTTGCAGTGTGTGTAGAAGTCACCTGGTAGTGTGTCTTGTGTTGCAGTGTGTGTAGAAGTCACCTGGTAGTGTATCTTGTGTTGCAGTGTGTGTAGAAGTCACCTGGTAGTGTATCTTGTGTTGCAGTGTGTGTAGAAGATAGTGTGTTGCTTCGTAATGACTGGCTATAGTACTGAGGGAGGTGTACTGGTTATCACTGCTATACTGACTACTGAGGGAGGTGTACTGGTTATCACTGCTATACTGACTACTGAGGGAGGTGTACTGGTTATCACTGCTATACTGACTACTGAGGGAGGTGTACTGGTTATCTCTGCTATACTGACTACTGAGAGAGGTGTACTGGTTATCACTGCTATACTGACTACTGAGAGAGGTGTACTGGTTATCACTGCTATACTGACTACTGAGGGAGGTGTACTGGTTATCTCTGCTATACTGACTACTGAGAGAGGTGTACTGGTTATCACTGCTATACTGAGTACTGAGAGAGGTGTACTGGTTGTCACTGCTATACTGACTACTGAGAGAGTTGTACTGGTTATCTCTGCTATACCGACTACTGAGGGAGGTGTACTGGTTATCTCTGCTATACCGACTACTGAGAGAGGTGTACTGGTTATCACTGCTATACTGACTACTGAGAGAGTTGTACTGGTTATCACTGCTATACTGACTACTGAGAGAGGTGTACTGGTTATCACTGCTATACTGACTACTGAGAGAGGTGTACTGGTTATCACTGCTATCACAATATAATGCATCATCATTTGACTACAATGGTAAGTTGAATCAGGTGAAATTATTAATGAATTAAAGCGTATTCAGCTGGTGAGTGACATTTTGGCTCTGCTGCCCCAGTTAATGACCCGAGCGGCGGGAGGGAGGGATATAGGATGGAGGGAGGGATGTAGGCAGGAAGGGAGGAAGGGAGAGAGAGAGGCCAACTCAATTAAGGAAGAAAGGAAGATAATTCCACAATTTTCTGGGAACTGTGGCTCTCATTTTTCAGCGGTCATAGTGGAAGGTTGCAGCATGATTCCCTCCCTCCCAGGGAGGTTGCAGCATGATTCCCCCCCTTCCAGGGAGGTTGCAGCATGATTCCCTCCCTCCCAGGGAGGTTTCAGCATGATTCCCTACCTCAGGGAGGTTGCAGCATGATCCCCTCCCTCCCAGGGAGGTTTCAGCATGATTCCCTACCTCAGGGAGGTTGCAGCATGATCCCCTCCCTCCCAGGGAGGTTGCAGCAGGATTCCCTCCCTTCCAGGGAGGTTGCAGCATGATTCCCTCCCTCCCAGGAGGTGCAGCGATCTCCTCCCAGGGAGGTTGCAGCAGATCCTCCCTCCAGGAGGTTGCAGCATGATTCCTCCAGGGAGGTGCGCAATCCCCTCCCAGGGAGGTTGCAGCATGATTCCCCCTCCCAGGAGGTTGAGCGATCCTCCTCAGGGAGGTTGCAGCATGATCCTCCTCCCAGGAGGTTGCAGCATGATTCCCTCCTCCAGGGAGGTTGCAGCATGATTCCCTCCCTTCCCAGGGAGGTTGCAGCATGATCCTCCCTCCCAGGTTGCAGCATGATTCCCTCCCAGGGAGGTTGCAGCATGATCCCTCCTCCCAGGAGGTTGCAGCATGATTCCCTCCTCCCAGGGAGGTTGCAGCATGATTCCCTCCTCCCAGGGAGGTTGCAGCATGATTCCTCCCTCCAGGGGAGGTTGCAGCATGATTCCTCCTCCCAGGAGGTGCAGCATGATCCTCCCTCCCAGGGAGGTTGCAGCATGATTCCCTCCCTCCCAGGGAGGTTGCAGCATGATTCCCTCCCTCCCAGGGAGGTTGCAGCATGATTCCCTCCCTCCCAGGGAGGTTGCAGCATGATCCCTCCCTCCCAGGGAGGTTGCAGCATGATTCCCTCCCTCCCAGGGAGGTTGCAGCATGATCCCCTCCCTCCCAGGGAGGTTGCAGCATGATTCCCTCCCTCCCAGGGAGGTTGCAGCATGATCCCCTCCCTCCCAGGGAGGTTGCAGCATGATTCCCTCCCTCCCAGGGAGGTTGCAGCATGATCCCTCCTCCAGGAGGTTGCAGCATGATTCCTCCTCCCAGGAGGTTGCAGCATGATCCCTCCCTCCCAGGAGGTTGCAGCATGATTCCCTACCTCAGGAGGTTGCAGCATGATCCCTCCCTCCCAGGGAGGTTGCAGCATGATTCCTCCTCCAGGGAGGTTGCAGCATGATCCCTCCCTCCCAGGGAGGTTGCAGCATGATTCCCTCCCTCCCAGGGAGGTTGCAGCATGATTCCCTACCTCAGGGAGGTTGCAGCATGATTCCCTCCCTCCCAGGGAGGTTGCAGCATGATTCCCTCCAGGAGGTTGCAGCATGATTCCCCCTCAGGGAGGTTGCAGCATGATCCCCTCCCTCCCAGGGAGGTTGCAGCATGATCCCCTCCCTCCCAGGGAGGTTGCAGCATGATTCCCTCCCTCCCAGGGAGGTTGCAGCATGATTCCCTACCTCAGGGAGGTTGCAGCATGATCCCCTCCCTCCCAGGGAGGTTGCAGCATGATCCCCTCCCTCCCAGGGAGGTTGCAGCATGATCCCCTCCCTCCCAGGGAGGTTGCAGCATGATTCCCTACCTCAGGGAGGTTGCAGCATGATCCCCTCCCTCCCAGGGAGGTTGCAGCAGGGTCCCCTCCCTTCCAGGGAAGTTGAAGATGGTGCCCTTCCTCACAGGGAGGTCGAAGATGGTCTGCTCCCTCCCAGGGAGGGTGAAGATGGTCCCTTCCCACCCTTGTCTTCTACACTCAACCCACAGCACAAGAGCAGCAGTGTATCGACCCTTGTTTACATACAGCAGAGATGAGTACACTCCAGACCTGACCTTGCTACTTACGTACATTACTGAGTCCAATACTATACATGGCACAACCAGTGTTACCAGGGACCCAGAGTGCCTTCGTCTACCCTGGCCTTCACTTGTGTCCTTAAACACCGTCTTGTAGAGCCACTAGTGCCAGCACCACTGAACGGGTCAGCTGATGACAACGACTACCTGTTAGGTGATGGTTCTCTGAAGACTAAAACTAAAACAAAACATTCATGGTATTGAAAGGTAGAACTAGAATAAACTCAATAAATTTCTCTAATATTAAGTACCTAGTTTTTAAGGACTAGAATAAGCTGCCCCTAATGCCATGGCATGTCAGTGGCTCTCCTTGCACTCAATTTACATTGTAACTTCCGATACCCATGTAACCTGCAATGAAATAAAATTTGTTTGTTTGTTTGTTTGTTTTGTTTGTATGACGATACCGACCATATGTACGAAAAGACTCAATAAAGTAGATTTTATTGGATATGCTTCGGTCCTGGGACCTCGGTCATTAAAGGTACAGCAGAAGGCAAGAACACAGTAAGTTAAGATCGGGTGAAGGTGTCAGGTGATGTCATAGCCGCGTCACGTGACAGTAAGGAAGCAGCGGTGGTATCATGTACGAGGGTAGTTAAGATGCTGTACTTGTCACTTCTTTGTTCTCTGGTGTTGGAAGTATCAGTTAAGGATGCTTCAATACAGTGGCACCTGTGTTTATTATTATTATTATTATTATTATTATTATTATTATTATTATTATTATTATTATTATTATTATTATTATTATTATTATTATTATTATTATTATTATTCCTTTTCTCTTACATCCATCTTGCACGTATACTAAACCACACTGCTTCCCTGCTGCCTCGTCACACCACTATTAGACGACCTGTCGTCTTCACCTGCTGCCTCGTCACACCACTATTAGACGACTTGTCGTCTTTACCTGCCCTCGTCACACCACTATTAGACGACCTGTCGTCTTCACCTGCTGCCTCGTCACACCACTATTAGACGACCTGTCGTCTTCACCTGCTGCCTCGTCACACCACTATTAGACGACTTGTCGTCTTCACCTGCTGCCTCGTCACACCACTATTAGACGACCTGTCGTCTTCACCTGCTGCCTCGTCACACCACTATTAGACGACCTGTCGTCTTCACCTGCTGCCTCGTCACACCACTATTAGACGACCTGTCGTCTTCACCTGCTGCCTCGTCACACCACTATTAGACGACCTGTCGTCTTCACCTGCTGCCTCGTCACACCACTATTAGACGACCTGTCGTCTTCACCTGCTGCCTCGTCACACCACTATTAGACGACTTGTCGTCTTCACCTGCTGCCTCGTCACACCACTATTAGACGACTTGTCGTCTTCACCTGCTGCCTCGTCACACCACTATTAGACGACTTGTCGTCTTCACCTGCTGCCTCGTCACACCACTATTAGACGACCTGTCGTCTTCACCTGCTGCCTCGTCACACCACTATTAGACGACCTGTCGTCTTCACCTGCTGCCTCGTCACACCACTATTAGACGACTTGTCGTCTTCACCTCTGCCTCGTCACACCACTATTAGACGACTTGTCGTTTTCACCTGCTGCCTCGTCACACCACTATTAGACGACCTGTCGTCTTCACCTGCTGCCTCGTCACACCACTATTAGACGACCTGTCGTCTTCACCTGCTGCCTCGTCACACCACTATTAGACGACCTGTCGTCTTCACCTGCTGCCTCGTCACACCACTATTAGACGACTTGTCGTCTTCACCTGCTGCCTCGTCACACCACTATTAGACGACTTGTCGTCTTCACCTGCTGCCTCGTCCACCACTATTAGACGACTTGTCGTCTTCACCTGCTGCCTCGTCACACCACTATTAGACGACCTGTCGTCTTCACCTGCTGCCTCGTCACACCACTATTAGACGACTTGTCGTCTTCACCTGCTGCCTCGTCACACCACTATTAGACGACCTGTCGTCTTCACCTGCTGCCTCGTCACACCACTATTAGACGACTTGTCGTCTTCACCTGCTGCCTCGTCACACCACTATTAGACGACCTGTCGTCTTCACCTGCTGCCTCGTCACACCACTATTAGACGACCTGTCGTCTTCACCTGCTGCCTCGTCACACCACTATTAGACGACCTGTCGTCTTCACCTGCTGCCTCGTCACACCACTATTAGACGACCTGTCGTCTTCACCTGCTGCCTCGTCACACCACTATTAGACGACCTGTCGTCTTCACCTGCTGCCTCGTCACACCACTATTAGACGACCTGTCGTCTTCACCTGCTGCCTCGTCACACCACTATTAGACGACCTGTCGTCTTCACCTGCTGCCTCGTCACACCACTATTAGACGACCTGTCGTCTTCACCTGCTGCCTCGTCACACCACTATTAGACGCCCTTGTCGTCTTCACCTGCTGCCTCGTCACACCACTATTAGACGACCTGTCGTCTTCACCTGCTGCCTCGTCACACCACTATTAGACGACTTGTCGTCTTCACCTGCTGCCTCGTCACACCACTATTAGACGACTGTCGTCTTCACCTGCTGCCTCGTCACACCACTATTAGACGACTGTCGTCTTCACCTGCTGCCTCGTCACACCACTATTAGACGACCTGTCGTCTTCACCTGCTGCCTCGTCACACCACTATTAGACGACCTGTCGTCTTCACCTGCTGCCTCGTCACACCACTATTAGACGACCTGTCGTCTTCACCTGCTGCCTCGTCACACCACTATTAGACGACCTGTCGTCTTCACCTGCTGCCTCGTCACACCACTATTAGACGACCTGTCGTCTTCACCTGCTGCCTCGTCACACCACTATTAGACGACCTGTCGTCTTCACCTGCTGCCTCGTCACACCACTATTAGACGACTTGTCGTCTTCACCTGCTGCCTCGTCACACCACTATTAGACGACTTGTCGTCTTCACCTGCTGCCTCGTCACACCACTATTAGACGACCTGTCGTCTTCACCTGCTGCCTCGTCACACCACTATTAGACGACCTGTCGTCTTCACCTGCTGCCTCGTCACACCACTATTAGACGACTTGTCGTCTTCACCTGCTGCCTCGTCACACCACTATTAGACGACCTGTCGTCTTCACCTGCTGCCTCGTCACACCACTATTAGACGACTTGTCGTCTTCACCTGCTGCCTCGTCACACCACTATTAGACGACTTGTCGTCTTCACCTGCTGCCTCGTCACACCACTATTAGACGACCTGTCGTCTTCACCTGCTGCCTCGTCACACCACTATTAGATGACCTGTCGTCTTCACCTGCTGCCTCGTCACACCACTATTAGACGACCTGTCGTCTTCACCTGCTGCCTCGTCACACCACTATTAGACGACTTGTCGTCTTCACCTGCTGCCTCGTCACACCACTATTAGACGACTTGTCGTCTTCACCTGCCTGCCTCGTCACACCACTATTAGACGACCTTGTCGTCTTCACCTGCTGCCTCGTCACACCACTATTAGACGACTTGTCGTCTTCACCTGCTGCCTCGTCACACCACTATTAGACGACTTGTCGTCTTCACCTGCTGCCTCGTCACACCACTATTAGACGACTTGTCGTCTTCACCTGCTGCCTCGTCACACCACTATTAGACGACTTGTCGTCTTCACCTGCTGCCTCGTCACACCACTATTAGACGACTTGTCGTCTTCACCTGCTGCCTCGTCACACCACTATTAGACGACCTGTCGTCTTCACCTGCTGCCTCGTCACACCACTATTAGACGACCTGTCGTCTTCACCTGCTGCCTCGTCACACCACTATTAGACGACTTGTCGTCTTCACCTGCTGCCTCGTCACACCACTATTAGACGACCTGTCGTCTTCACCTGCTGTCTCGTCACACCACTATTAGACGACCTGTCGTCTTCACCTGCTGCCTCGTCACACCACTATTAGACGACTTGTCGTCTTCACCTGCTGCCTCGTCACACCACTATTAGACGACCTGTCGTCTTCACCTGCTGCCTCGTCACACCACTATTAGATGACCTGTCGTCTTCACCTGCTGCCTCGTCACACCACTATTAGACGACCTGTCGTCTTCACCTGCTGCCTCGTCACACCACTATTAGACGACCTGTCGTCTTCACCTGCTGCCTCGTCACACCACTATTAGACGACCTGTCGTCTTCACCTGCTGCCTCGTCACACCACTATTAGACGACCTGTCGTCTTCACCTGCTGCCTCGTCACACCACTATTAGATGACTTGTCGTCTTCACCTGCTTTCTCCACTATACTCACTGTGTTCTCTCATTATATTGTATCGTTTAGAGTGACCGAGGTCTCAGGACTAAAACATACATCAGCCCTCCTGGCTGAGGGACTGACAACCTCATATCCTTTTTCTCCAAGGTTGATGGACTAATTACATTATCTTTAGTTCATTTCTACTGTTGCCTTTGTATTTGACTGAAGAAGACTACAGTGTGGGCGAAACGTATCATCAATGAATATACCCAACTGTTGCATATGTATCTTAATCTGACGGTATTTTATACCATTTTTAACAGGCTCAGATATGTTGTAGAAGCCGTCGTTATTCTGGTTAAAGTTGTTTAATATGCTGTTTACTGAGGATTCCAGAGTCCTTTGTTTTCAAATGTCTTCGTTTTTTTTTTGGCAGTGAGACTGACACCATTGTGAGTGATGAGGTGATCATGGGAGTTTGTGTTGAAACCCAGGCGTAGTTCAAGTGGTCCATTCTGCTGGTATATTTGTATTCAGAAATGTGTTTGTGTGTGGAGGTCTCTTGATATTTCCCTCACGAATATTTTGCCACAGAACCCTTGCATGGTTCCGTGTGTTCCTTACTGGTCCTTGATACTAGTGGAGGCCACTAGTGGTGGGTACTTGGAATTTGGTGTTGGAGAGACTGTTGGTGAAGTGTCTAACAACAAAGTTGTTAGGGGTAACTATATAGCTTCTTACAGCTGTGTGTCGTCTAGGTGAGTTGAAGATGTGTGCACGGAAAGATGTGCACGTGAATTTGTGTGCACGGCACCTGCACTCTGTGACGAAATTACGAGGCTAGTCAAGGTTACAAAAGATGTTTCTCTGTAAATCTGAGAACTGCGTCTCAGAGTTTACCACAAGTCTACTGAACAAGACGAGTGCTGGGGGTAAATGATAATAAAGAGGGAACCTGTAACTAAACTATGTATACAAGGCGGTTTATTAATAGGTAATACATATATTAAGACAAAGGATGAAATAAAAAGGTACATGATACGATATAGGGCGTAATAACAACAGTTTGTTAAACTATGCGTTAGTACCTTGATGGTTAAACTTCAGGATGTGCATATTTTTAGAGGGGCGAGAAATATATAAAATCATTGTTTCCTGGTAGCTACAGGGAGCCTCCCAGTCATCCCAAGGAGCCTCACAGTCATCTCAGGGAGCTTCACAGTCACCTTAGGGAGCCTCGGTCATCCCAGGGTAACAGGTCACAAGCCACCGTTTAACTGTGTGTTTCCAGAGTTCATAATTTTGCTGTACTAGTTGCAGCAGCTCCCGTGTTATATTCCCGTGTTATATTCCCGGGTTTTATTCCCGTGTTTTATTCCCGTGTTTTATTCCCGTGTTGTATTCCCGTGTTATATTCCCGTATTTTATTTCCCTGTTTTATTCCCGTGTTTAACATTGTTGTTTGAATAAACCGCTGTATTTTTGTAGGTAAATTTCATCAAGAGGAGCCAACGTTAATGTGATTGTTCTGCTGCACAAACAATTCATTTGTTTTATTGTTTTTGTTCCTCGTTGACTGTCAAACATGGTGTTTATCTCACATAAATGAGCACACACACACACACACACACACAGTTACCATTGCCAGGTATACTAAGTGTCATAGCTGCCAGGATAGTAAACAGTGTCTTCAATGTAAACAATGGGTGGAGAAGACCATGTTGAATGTGAGTCAATCCAAGTTGAGGGAAGACAGGAAGAGAGGGGAAGAAGAAAAGAGAGAAAGCTGAAGGAAACAAGAGAGAGAGCCGCAGAGAAGCTTACATAGCTAGATACTTGATATTCTATACCGCTGGTATCTACCGATGAGGATTAATTTTATTCTAGCTATCTATGCTTCTGTCTTCATAGCTTGGAAAATATAGCAGAAGGTTCTCTCCCCACCCTCCACTGTCTCACACGTGGGTGAAGTGACCACAAAGAGGAAAAACTTGTATTAGTATTTAATAGTAAAGTTTAGGCTTCTGCTGCTGCTATTACTACTGTCAATACTACTAAACTTTTGCAGTTACTACGACTGCTACTACTGATGCTATTACTGACACTACTTATGGTAATACCACTACTTCTTCCATGACCAGGCCTTGCGGTGGATCAGGGGTTGATCAACCAGGTTGTTACTGCTAGCCGCATGCAAACTGACGTACGAACCACAGCTCGGCTGGTCAGGATCTTAGCTTAAATAAATTTAATGGTCTTTCAGGTGTGTATAACATGTATGTGCCCTCAAGACCATTGTTAAATATTTGCATATTATGTACACTAAACTTCCTTAAAACTAACGTACTTAGTTACGTACTTAATTACTGTACTTACCTTCTTAAAAGGTTGTCACTCTTACTTAAAGAAAAGTTTGGATTAATTTTGGCTTGTGTAGGTTCCGGAAATTGGAAAAATTGAAATATTGTTGTACATGCGAGTGACTTCAAGTTTAATATACTTTTGTATTTTAAGATCCTGATCTCCTTGGTATTTTTGAAAGGTTTGAATTAGACTCGGGCTGTGTAATATCCTAACTCACTATTATTGTCGAAGAAATTTGGATATTAGTTTCCATATGATGACTTGTGAATGCCTCTTCTAATTCCCTTCAGAGCTTCAACGCTAATATTTAACTGCATTATCAGCTTATGCCGCACTATGCACTATTCCACTCGCGTGCAGTGAGGCACAGAGGCCTTGGACTGTGCAATACGGGGATATCTTATTCCGATATCCCCTATTCGGATCGCACAACGACCGAGATACATTTCTCGGATCGCACAGCGACCGAGATACATTTCTCGGATCGCACAACGACCGATATACATCGTTTAAAATAATGATTCACTGTGTCTTGTAATTATTTTGTTTCTTTTCTTTCATTTTTTTTCTGTCCTTTCGATGTTTATTCCTCTTTTCCCTCTGTCTTTTTTTCGTTTTTTTTCCTTTTCTCCCAGAACTTGCTTTCCGTGCGATAACTCGAGAATGTCTAGTCGAATAGGTTTGCAACTTTCCATGCGCGTGTGTCTTAGGACAGCCAAGAACTGCGCTGTCACTGCCCACTCTAGCTTAGCTATCTTTCTCACAATTTTAGGATCATTTTTTGTGTGTGTGGGTATTGTCAGTCCCATGGAGCAATATCCGGGACACAGGCACGATTGTTTTTTATATTTTTTTTTTTTGGGGGGGGGAGGGGGAATCGGCATATATCTTTCTCAGTCGTAGCGACGACCCCAACAAATTGAGTTTTTGTTGTGTGTTTGTTAGTGTTGTTGTTTTGGTGGTGTTGTATTGTGTTGGAAACTATGGTGTTGGTATTGTTTGTTTTTGTTAAGTATTCCTGCTATATTTAAGTTAGCACTATGAAGGCAGCAGTGTAGCCAGACACTAGGGAGCTGCTGTGTCATCACAGATTACCTCGCTGACTGATACTCACACATATGTTAGCAAACACTTTAACCCCCCCTTACTGAAAGCTACTAGGAAGCTCCGTAATGCAGCCCGAGACGGTACGTATTCGTACACTCTGAACACGTCAGTCATAACGCCACCACATAAGTAATGACAGTAACAGATCACGTCAGTCATGACGACACCACATAAGTCATGACAGTAACAGATCACGTCAGTCATGACGACACCACATAATTCATGACAGTAACAGATCACGTCAGTCATGACGACACCACATAATTCATGACAGTAACAGATCACGTCAGTCATGACAGCACCAGATCAAGTGAGAGATGACAGCAATAGATCACTTCAGTCATGACAGCACCAAATTATGTCTGATGGCAGCATCACAACATGTCAGTGATGGCAGCATCATAACATGTCAGTGATGGCAGCATCACAACATGTCAGTGATGGCAGCATCACAACATGTCAGTCTTGGCAGCATCACAACATGTCAGTGATGGCAGCATCACAACATGTCAGTGATGGCAGCATCACAACATGTCAGTGATGGCAGCATCACAACATGTCATTGATGGCAGCATCACAACATGTCAGTCTTGGCAGCATCACAACATGTCAGTGATGGCAGCATCACAACATGTCAGTGATGGCAGCATCACAACATGTCAGTGATGGCAGCATCACAACATGTCAGTCTTGGCAGCATCACAACATGTCAGTGATGGCAGCATCACAACATGTCAGTGATGGCAGCATCACAACATGTCAGTGATGGCAGCATCACAACATGTCAGTGATGGCAGCATCACAACATGTCAGTGATGGCAGCATCACAACATGTCAGTCTTGGCAGCATCACAACATGTCAGTGATGGCAGCATCACAACATGCCAGTGATGGCAGCATCACAACATGTCAGTGATGGCAGCATCACAACATGTCAGTGATGGCAGCATCACAACATGTCAGTCTTGGCAGCATCACAACATGTCAGTGATGGCAGCATCACAACATGCCAGTGATGGCAGCATCACAACATGTCAGTGATGGCAGCATCACAACATGTCAGTGATGGCAGCATCACAACATGTCAGTGATGGCAGCATCACAACATGCCAGTGATGGCAGTATCACAACATGCCAGTGATGGCAGCATCACAACATGTCAGTGATGGCAG
Source organism: Cherax destructor (assembly GCA_009830355.1). Taxonomy (NCBI): domain Eukaryota; kingdom Metazoa; phylum Arthropoda; class Malacostraca; order Decapoda; family Parastacidae; genus Cherax; species Cherax destructor. The sequence goes on along the minus strand of WNWK01000192.1, from coordinate 81,650 downwards.
CATCACAACATGTCAGTTATGGCAGCATCACAACATGTCAGTGATGGCAGCATCACAACATGTCAGTGATGGCAGCATCACAACATGCCAGTGATGGCAGCATCACAACATGTCAGTGATGGCAGCATCACAACATGTCAGTGATGGCAGCATCACAACATGTCAGTGATGGCAGCATCACAACATGTCAGTGATGGCAGCATCACAACATGCCAGTGATGGCAGCATCACAACATGTCAGTGATGGCAGCATCACAACATGCCAGTGATGGCAGCATCACAACATGTCAGTGATGGCAGCATCACAACATGTCAGTGATGGCAGCATCACAACATGTCAGTGATGGCAGCATCACAACATGTCAGTGATGGCAGCATCACAACATGTCAGTGATGGCAGCATCATGTCAGTGATGGCAGCATCACATCATGTCAGTGATGGCAGCATCACAACATGCCAGTGATGGCAGCATCACAACATGTCAGTGATGGCAGCATCACAACATGTCATTGGTGGCAGCATCACAACATGTCAGTCTTGGCAGCATCACAACATGTCAGTGATGGCAGCATCACAACATGTCAGTGATGGCAGCATCACAACATGTCAGTGATGGCAGCATCACAACATGTCAGTCTTGGCAGCATCACAACATGTCAGTGATGGCAGCATCATGTCAGTGATGGCAGCATCATGTCAGTGATGGCAGCATCATGTCAGTGATGGCAGCATCATGTCAGTGATGGCAGCATCATGTCAGTGATGGCAGCATCATGTCAGTGATGGCAGCATCATGTCAGTGATGGCAGCATCATGTCAGTGATGGCAGCATCATGTCAGTGATGGCAGCATCATGTCAGTGATGGCAGCATCATGTCAGTGATAGCAGCATCATGTCAGTGATGGCAGCATCATGTCAGTGATGGCAGCATCATGTCAGTGATGGCAGCATCATGTCAGTGATGGCAGCATCAGAGGTGAACCTGAAAATTCAAGGACTAATTAATTAATCATAAAAAATACAATACTCGCCATCACTTCCTCCCTGACCTGCCTCCCTCCCTTACCTGCCTCCCTCCCTGACCTGCCTCCCTCCCTGACCTGCCTCCCTCCCTGACCTGCCTCCCTCCCTGACCTGCCTCCCTCCCTGAAATCCCAGACCTCCCTCTCTGACCTTTTAGACGTCCCTCCCTCACCTTTTAAGATCTCCCTCCCTGACCTCCCTCCCTGACCACAGACCTCTCTCCCTGACCTCCCTCCCTGACCACAGACCTCTCTCCCTGACCTCCCAGACATCCTTTCCTGAACTCCGTCAGTCCCTCCCTCTCTCCCTGACCTCCGTCCCTCTCTCCCTGACCTCTATCCCTCCCTCCCTGACCTCCGTCCCTCTCTCCCAGACCTCCCTCCCAGTCCTCCCAAACCTCTCTTCCTGAGCTCTCAGACCTCCCTCCTTCCCTCCCTCTCTCTCACCCTGATTTTCTTCTCTCTCACTTCCCAGACCTCCCTGACCGCCCTTCATCCCTCCCTTACTCCCAGACCTCCCTCTCTCCCAGTCTTTCCTTAATCCATCCTTCGTTGATCTCGCAGACCTTCCTTCCTCCCTCCCAGACCTTCCTTCCTCCCTCCCAGACCTTCCTTCCTCCCTCCCA